>JACTOM010000905.1:683896-781211 GCA_015832385.1 Elymnias hypermnestra
ACACACACACACACATACACACACACACACACACACACACACACACACAGACACACACATTCATAGACAGACTCACACCCACGCGCAATCTCTCTGGCGCTTATTAGTCCAATAAATAAATGTAAAATCCGTAATTGGCCTTAATTTAATTTAATTAGATTATATGTTAGTTTTAAGAGGGCTGTGGATTTTGTAAAATAAATAAATAAATACATGTCTGTCTGGTCTGTGGCACGGTGGCGCCATCTGTCTATAAGCATGGGGCAGAGTCAATAGTGACAATCCGGCGCGCGTCTCTCCAGTTCTCGAGTGACGGTCCGCCAGAGCGGTCGACTATTGAAACTGTCGCGTTCCTAGCCATTATTGTTTGCGTAATTTGATATCAGGAACATTAATTGATTGAACATTATATTCTGTGTTAATAAAGTGTTTGATTGCACCAATATTACCCACCAACGCCCACAGTATAGAAATTGAATTATGGATACCATTAATAACGATGTCGGCGGAAATCCTACGCCCCTTTGCTTTATGCTCTCTTTCACTTCTATTCTCCGACATATATATTTACGACACCGAACACCTTTAACTTTTACTACTACCTGCGTAATTGTAATGATAATTTGGCATCCTCGCTGTAGCAGTCTTGCGAGTATTCGCTTGTCAACAGAGGTCCCCGGGTTCGATTCTCGGTTGGGTGGATTTAGGAAATTGCATTTTGTTATTCGTCTGATCATGGACTGATGAGATAATTTGGCCGTGGCTTACCATCAAAGACACTGACACTGAAATTTACATTTACTTTAACGACATCACCTTTTTAATAAATTCAGTGAGTTTTATTGGTCAATGGATTTATTCTAATCCTAGAAGGGTCATCGTAGAATCAAAACATTAAAAAAGCTTGTCTGATTACGCAATTAGTGCAAGAGCTTTATAGTCTATTGCAATTCAATGAAATTATAACATATTTTAGAGAGAAAAAGAGCGGAAATCATTTGTCATGTTAATACAATCTGTGTTGGCTCTGCCTCAACACAATTTTAAGAAATATGACAAAATCATACTTTTACAAAAGGCATATTGTAATGTTGAAGATTATTTAAGCTATAGAAGTGTTTGTACTTGATTTCAGTTGCAAAGAGAAGCAATAAATATAACGTATTGAAGAGTAACTTTCCGAACCGGTGGTAGATTTTTTACCAACGGATAGACTACTGACAATTCAAAAGTGCTTTTTAAGCCTAATATTTACAATTAAAAAGCCACGTGTTTTTTGTAAATATTAAAACTACCTGACCTGCAAATATATTAACTTAAAAAATGCCGCACATCTTCGTGACCCTAATCACGCGTTTCACCCGTCAAAATGTTACTCTCATGCGCTTAAAGAAGTTTCACTTCAAAAAAATTATAAAAAAGTGTACACGATGTCTTTGTTGTGTCTTTTTCTAAGACAGGGTCGTGAAAGAAATCTTCGTTAATTAATATTTATAAGTCGTTTTATAACATCGTCAATGTAAACAATAGATTTAATAATAATTTAAAACAAAGAGTTTTTGATTGCTGTCACTAAAATTGACATATTACTTGAATAAAAAATATTTCAATTTGAATAGATTTGAATAAAACAGTATTGCCATATCTCTGGGCACTGTACCCAGTTACACGTTTAACAAAGCGTGTACTCGCACCATTACATCAAAATGCACAGTTGCCGAGGCAAAGAGGAGGTTTGGATCAAGTTTTAACAATTTCTTCCCAAAAGTGGCACTTTGATTTTCCGTTAGCAGAGATAAACAAAACGTCGACGGCCGTCGATAAAGGCCAGTCGTATGGCCAATCAACTCCAATTAAGCATTAAGGATTCAGTTATATGGTTGCTAGCATAAAGAAAGTAGGTTTACGATTACTACGGCCTAAAACCGTTGCCTTTCACCGAATGCGGTCAAAACGGAGACGGATAATATATATCTTTTACAAATATATTTAATTCTAATGATTGCAATATGTAATACAATTCTTATCAAATTTTGTATGTATGTATATCGGATAGATCTGAAAAAATCATTTTCATAACCCGTTAAATGTTACATGCATACATAGTATCACGCCTCATTCCCTTCGGGGTAGGCTGAGACCCCGTCCTTCCACTTGCCACGATCCTTGCATATCTCCTTCGCTTCTTTCATTCTCATTAAACCTTTCATCCAAGTTTGTTGGTTTAGAGAACTCTTGACTTGGCCCTTAATTAAAACGTTCCTGACGTTCGCCTTGGTCTTCTCCTTCCAACTTTCGCATTCACTCTTGAACCATGAATCCTTTTTGTCAGTCTCCTTTCGTTCATACTCTCTACGTGCCCAAACCATCTAAGCATACCTTTCTCAATTTTGGTCACTACGTCTTCTTTTATACCACAACGTTCTCTTATCACACTATTTCTTACTCTGTCACTCAGTTTTAATCCACTCATGCTTCTCAACGCTCTCATCTCTACCGCAACTTTTGTGCTTCTTCTGCCATACCCAACTTTCACTACCATACATAAGTGTTGGCACTAACACTCCTGCATGCACTGCCAAGGATTGTCAATCGCTGACAATTATTGCAAACGTCATAAGATTACATTTTGAAAAGTTTGTCAAAAGCACTAAGGAGGTTACATTAGAGAAGTTACTATGGTGATTAAGTTTACTTGAAATTTTTGATGTTCTACGTAACTTTGTTAATATCCTGATTATAACAAACAGGATAACAAATGAATTATCGAAATCGGTCCAGCCGTGCACGCGTAATGTCGTGACATAGAGACTTATTTTTAAACAAATAAATTACTACAAAATTTTTTTTTGACAATTTGGCAACAGTTTGACAGCACAACCTTAATTCAAAATTAAAATTTGAATTAATTATGGAGTGACCACCGTTGGACGACCACTAGCCTTATATATAAAATCGTGTCACAATGTTTATTATCTAACTCCTCTGAAACGGTTTCACTAATTTATATGAAATTTTATATGCATATTCAGTTGTGGTATAAAAGAAGACGTAGTGACTAAAATTGAGAAAGGTATGCTTAGATGGTTTGGGCATGTAGAGAGAATGAATGAAAGGAGACTGACAAAAAGGATTTATGAGTCAAGAGTGAATGCGAAAGTTGGAAGGGGAAGACCAAGGCGAACGTTCCTGGACCAAATCCAGGACATTTTAAATAACGGCCAGGTCAAGAGTACTCTAAACCGACGAACTTGTATGAAAGGTTTAATGAGAATGAAAGAAGCGAAGGAGATATGCAAGGATCGTGGCAAGTGGAAGGATGTTGTCTCTGCCTACCCCTATGGGAATGAGGCGTGATGCTATGTATGTATGTATGTATATTCAGTAGGTCTGAAAATCGGCCACTAGCTATTTTTCATAGCCCATTTATTTATTCTTTATAATGTGGCATTAAATTTCTCCTCTATTTTTTAAAAGAGGCAATAATTCTTATATGACAAAACAACGTTTACTACGACAGCTATTATGTATATATAATACGGTAAGTGAAATTATGAAACCAGCTATTATTCGCGAAGAACAACCACTGTCTCGCATTCGATGGTTAATGGTATTTTAATGCCCCACCGTACAACAATAATGTTGATTAATAATTGTCTGTCCCCTCTATAAAATAGCTTTATATTCATTATACAAACAATGGGCGTTTGTCATGACCAATTAAAAGTTGCCCACATCTGATAGTATTTATTTATAACTTCTAATAGAGACTGCCGTACGGAGTATTACCGCGTGAATTATGAAAATCATAAAAGTTAATCATATAATTTCATTGGACACAACCAACGTCTTTTTTTGTTTAGTTGCAATGACCTCTGGTTGCCAGAGCTTTTGATGGCCATTTAGAGTTATATCCACAAACATTAACATGTTTATTTATTTCATTATAAATTTAGATATAAGGTAAGTAAGGTAAGTGGCAGCCCATTAAAGTCCCACTGCTAGGCACAGGCCTCCTCACTCCGAGGAGCGAGGGTTTTAAGACTACGCTGCTCCACTGCGGATTGGCAGGCATAGTACACAAGTGCACTCTCTATTCCTTCACTCTCCTAGTTCGATGTTCGACGGTAATCCGACACAACCGGAGAGAGCAGGATCGACGGCTTAACGTGCTCTCCGAGGCACGGGGGGTGGATCACACCGCCATCTTCCCAACTTCGGGCAAATATTGAGAAAATCTTAATAGAAAACGCAATATCCATTTTTTAGATTGGCCCGACCCGGGACTCGAACCCAGGACCTCATGTCTGTAGTAAAGCATGCTAACCACTATACCAATGAGGCAGTTTATGCAGTTTAGCATATTTAGATATATATCGTTATTATGATTTATTTACTTACATTAAGAATGAAGTCGGTGATATTGGCCGGCAAACAATTATGACTCACAGTACTCTTAACGCGAACGAAGTTTAGTATTTTCCGTGTTTGTTAGCTTTTTTAGATTTTCTGGTCTTATTACTTCATTATTATGTTTGAAACCACAAGAATAACAACGATTTATGTGCAAAATTAGAAAGAGAGAAGGTTCCATTTGTGTATTTACTTAAGTATTATAGGTTAGTGACGATTTCTGCCAGGCAGCCTTAGGATTAGGGAGATTTTGTTGTAGACGATATAGGATAGGCACTTTCAAAAAGTATATTATGCAGATAGGTATAATATATATATATATAATATATATATATACATATAATATTATATATCGTCATCGTTTAAAAGGCTTCAGAAAATAAATATGAGTTTTATCAGTTTTTATTTAAGATGTTCAATGATTTAGAGTCTCTAATCGTCAGAGGTCGTTGATTCCACAATTCAATCAACCCCTGTATCGAGAATGATTGACTAAAGAACATTGTTATATATGGAATTGTATGCTGTTGTATTCTAATAAATCAATACGCTTCTATAGCAAACACATAGAAGACGTTCTTAATAAATAAAAAAGCTTATCACCCAATGTTGTATTGATATGACTTAAAACTATATTATATTGAAATAAAAATATTTCAATAAATATTATCAACGGACACACATCATGATTTTATGAGTGTTTACGTATATATCTTTGAAAATCATACAAATTCTCACATAATTGCAGTATGCAAACGTAAATAAATCTGTATTTTAATTGAAATTATATAGCACAATAATTAAAAGTATACCCGACCGAGTTCTTGTGGGTTCCTCACAGAACAGAGCGCGTAAAAACCTTTGTATTATCAAGTCAGTTATTAGTACAATCTGTATACCATCAAATAAAATATTATCATTCTTATAATAAACACAAGGACATTGTTTCTGTCGTAATAAAGGTGTCGTGTACAGTTTGTTCGCGTTAAGAATGCAGTGAGTCAACATTCTAGCCCCGCCCCCAAATCAATCAAAGCTTGACCTTACAATTTGAAAACATTTTATTACTGCATTCTTAACGCGAACAAACTGTAATATATTTAATTCGGACGTGTTTAATTTTCAATGACAACCAAAGGAATCGAACAAATGCATTCCAAGAAGCTATATCCAGATAGATGATATGTGGGTCTTCAATATATCGAACTCGTCTGGAACATTTATGGGGCTTTAAATGTTCAACATGGTTTCACAGGCCGTTCATTTCACCGGCTTCAAAAAGGGGAGACAGTTATATTTTCGACTGTAAGCCTTTATGGCTTTTGTATAAAATGTAGTGACGTCATCTAGCTCGCGTCAGGTTCTTTCATATTAAAATCGAATTTTAGCGACAGCGATTTACCATGTTAACAAATAAATGTATTCGACACGTCCAAAGTCTCGAATATAATCGGTATCTAAATCCTTACCCGCATAACCTGAAGAGCGTGCAAGCTCGGCCAAGAATAGGAGATTAAGGCCCGTGGAAAGTCTTAACTAGGTCGATGAGAACTTTGCCCTAAAGTTGGCTCCTATAAGGCTCAGCATATGAATAAATCGGGCGGCTCTATTTGTAATAATGTAATCAGTGAACAGATGACAATAATTATTGAGCTATCTCCACAATATAAAAGTTATAAACAGTAACTTTAAGAGGTTTCGGCAGTAAAACTTACCGACGGCCCGTTTGTATAAGGGACCAAGTATAAAATCTTACTTTGCAACAGTGTTTAAAAAAAAACTGTTACTAAGTATCCTTTATACTAATGATATATTTTTATTTTAAGCTTAGTGTTTTAGAGGATATTCCATTTATAAAGTCGATTATAAATGGGGTTTTGTAACCATCAAAATTACAGAAACGTCGAAACGTATAATTCATCGATGTCTCTGGCTAATTTTCTATTTCTGGATATATTCATAAAAGAAAAGTATATTCAACACTTTTAAACGAGACATTAGAATGTGATAAGGTTAAATTGTATGTTATAGTCCAATAAGCAACTTTGATTTCCTTAAAAGTATCAATTCGAAATCCCAAAGGAGATAGAAGTTAAACAGATTGTACGAGATTTTATAACGCATATTAAGGCTATAAAAAAATTATAGACTATTTTATGATATTTTAGGTCAAAGGCGACACTTACATGTTGGCCTAAGCGAACTTTATATGCTATTTCCTAGAATATTATGTGGTATAAAATATGTAGAGCAATAGTTCTAGTTTCATGATAGCCAAATTGATAAAAAACATTGTCTTATTAAACACTTTTTGGTATATACTGTGTACCAAAGATCTCAGAATAATTAAGTAAGTTCCCAAACAAAAGTGCAACATTTCTTAAAAAGTTTGTTATGCTCAAGAAATATTACGATTTGTTCTATGAACTATTTGTTACAGACACAAATCAATGCATGAGATGGTAGCTGATTTCCTCTAGTTTTTAATACATTATTGTTGAAAAATTTCTCTTGCTACTAGGCCAAGCGGTTGTATAGAAATATATCTTAATAATGGAGCTAATCACATGAAGGGTACATTCATAGTCGAAATACAAAGAGGTTTGGCATACGCCTCTATAAAACACTAAAAAAGGTAGTGCCACATATTACAAGTTTTAATAACAGTTGTTATGATTGACAAAACAAAATGTTTTGTCAATTTTCTTAGATAAAAACGTAAAACCGTGCTTTATACCATTGATTTTTTAAATGCTCCCACTTCTGATAAATCTGTTGTACGAAATACAAATTACATTTTAGGTATCAATATCAGATCACAAACTCTTCCGATAACAACACATCAGTGACTGAAATACCATTTCCTAATGTCCGATATATTATAACACTATAAAACATGCTCAATATGAATAGTCAAGCACTAACCTGTAGCTCGAAGGGTTGGTGGTGCTGAGCAGAGTCGGGCGCGGGCTGCACCACCGAGGCGCCGTTGACGAGCCCGGTGCTGCCCACGCCGCTGCTGGCACCGCCCACCGCGCCCACGCCGCCCACCCCGCCCACGCCACCGACTCCGCCGACACCGCCCGTGTACTGAACGACAACAACCACACATTTAGAAACTTCTTCAGCAACATTGAAATTTGAAAGTCGATGAAACGAAAAAGCGCAAGTAAAAAGAGACAGACATATAAGTTGGTAAAATTGAACACGGGAGAGAATGAGATAGAAAGCATTACACAGTGTTTATGTTTTTGGTTTTGTTTATTTGTAGTAATCAAGCATAGGATAGATATTGTTATTAATTGTAATAAATAATTTGGTATGAGCCGAAGAGCACACGGCAAAACTACATCAATGTAAGCAGACACAGGCCTCCTCACTCATGAAACCGCAATGAACCTTCATTCTTTAAGATATTTGTCTTTCCTGAAAACCACAAGGGATGGGAAAGAACAAGCACTTAAATTACTTATATGTTAAGAGAAACTCAGGATTTGAACCCGCGACTCTTTCCGATCCATCGTGATCCACCCCCGTGCCTCGGAGAGCACGTTAAGCCGTCGGTCTTGCGCCTGATCTCTCTCCGGTCGTGTCGGATTCCCGTCACATCGGTCTAAGAGAGCGAAAGAATAGAGAGTGCAGTTATGTACTATGCTTGCAGTGGAGCAGCGTGAGGAGGCCTGTGCCCAGCAGTGGGACGTTAATGGGCTACTGCTTACTTAATGGGCTGTCGAATTATCAAAGATTGGGTATATATTTTAATTCACTAATAGTCATTGTTGATACAATCTATAAAAATGCTATGTAACACCTGTTCTGTCAAGAAGACGTTTAGACCCTGTCGTGGAAATTTAATATCATCAATAAACACGTTATTAACGGAATTAATCGTTGTCTATTTGTCAATCGTTATTACATACAAATCCAAATTATAAGTCACGTCTTTAATGATATGCAGTTAGTACTGCATATTACACACGAGTGAGTTAATATCGGTCAAGAAGAAGAAAATTATTACTATTATTATCTCTATATTATACATTTAATTTAACCATTGAATACATCCTCAGAAACCATTATCCTCTAAACCATATTTGGTCATGGAACTTAAGATGAGAGTTCTTTGAGTTATGAATGGTGTAACCAACAATTGTGATTTTTACTCAAGTATACCTGTTGTGTTGTTGCAAAACTATTGTTGTCAAACTGTGGATGCTGTTCCATCTGGAGTACAAGTTCGATGTGCTGGTTCATGGAGTCGTTTAGTGTCATACCTGAAACAATACATTCCATTATGAACCATACTTTGAAGATATATATTCTCACTTTTAAGTAAAACTTTTCTAATTATAGTGGCACTATTGGCCTATGACGTCACGGTATAGGAAACAGACCTTTTCACTCATAGGAGAAAGAATTTGGAGCTTTAGATTTAAATTTCATATTTATTTTTTGTATATTTGTATTCAGTACATTAGCGTCTCATTCCTCATAAGAGGTATAGACCTGTCACATTGGCCTGATGAGGATTGACAGGCAACATATACCTGAGAATTGTTCCTGTTACATACAATTTTTCTCACGAATGTCCCCTTTAGCAAAAGTAAAACTAAGCATTAAGCCATGAAAAGTCTACTATAAGATGATTCAAATAGATATTGTTAATCAGTAATATAAAAGTAATCTCAAAATCCGAACGGCAAAACAAGCATACGGTTTAACTTATGCCAAATGAACAAACGACGCAATTTTTCAAAATGAAAACGTGACATTGTGAGTGTAGTATGCCGAAAAAATGGATGTGGGTGCCGTGAAAAATAAAAGGATCAGACGTAGGGTAGACAGATTCTGCCCTTGACAGCTTGACTCAACCGCCCACAGCAATAACGTCGTGACCACGATCCATGAACTGGGTCGAAATATCGCCAAAATAAAAAAACGCCATCGTGGTATCTACCCGTTCAAATAGTCAATAAGCATACGGTTCACCGGATAAAACCAATGGAAACTGCTAATGCGTTGCTGCTTAAATCCTTTTGACCAGATCTTTCCCAATCCCCTTGATTTCCGGATCCCTCACTCATTCAATGAAATGCATTGATTTAATGACGTCAAAACTGTTAACATGACTGAACTTGAAAATATTATACTGGGGCATGTAACAGTCAGCCAAGAGAGACCAATGTAGATGATGGTAATGATTTTAACAATCTAATACTGTTCGAGACAGACATGTTAGTTAATCGTTTTTCAAATGTATTAGCAACCTCTAGAAGTATTTTTGTTGTCTGATTGTCATGATTTTACTAAAACATTTTATTTCTACTTCATTCTAGTACAGAGTCTTAATACTGCTTAAGCCAATTTAATTATTACCTACACATACAGCATGTGTCAATCTCAACTCATAAACAGAGGTAAAAAAGAAATTTGGATTTTGATATCACCCAAATGATAAATGAACTTTAAAACGAAAACCCATATTTTATCTATCTGAATAGAATAATGATGTCGATACCAACCAGGATGAATTTGTGGATGCTGCGGATGTGGCAAACCCTGGAGCGGTGCTACTCCTAACATTCCAGGATGGTGCTGTAAGCAAAAAAATTAATTGATAAACATGTTATCAGCTCCTTCAAATGGAGATCGAATTTAAATGAAAATTTTATCTATAAATGCAAAAACTAATAACTCATTGGCATACGTGGTAATTATTTATTCGTTTTCCACGAGTTTTATAACCTGAATGTTACTGTTTAATAATTGTTGTAACATTTAACTTAAAATTAAGATTGAGACAGTAATGTTTTTATAATAGATACAGATCAGATAATTATGCTAAGTGATGATCATTGGTACATTAAAGTATAGTTAATTTGGCTCATAGTGGTTTCCTATTAAAGGGGAATAAAACCTGAAGCCTCTTCTGGCATGCGAAACATTAAGGAAAATTAGAAAACTAAGAAAGAGACTTCGCACTATTAACGAAAATTCACAAATAATCTGGTAATTGATATATCAATCTATTGAATTAATGAGCAAAGTTCATCTTAAAACTCTTCCCGAAACAAACAACTCCATTGTAACATCGAGCTCATGGCAAAGAAACCCAGATGGCTCCAATAATTGGCGACGCGTATAATTTCGCAGGTATACCAACCTGCGGATGCTGTAGGTGCGGCAGGTGGTGCAGTGGTTGCGGTTGAGGCGCGGGCAGCGCGTGAGGAGGCATCAGCGGGAAGGCGGCCGCATCCCCGTTGCGGACGGCGCCCACGCCCACGCCCACACCGCCCGCGTTCACCGCGCCCACGTTGCTCACGGTGCCCACCCCGCCCTCCTCTTCCGCGGGCGACGGCTGCCGTGAGCCGGGTGTGCGGCTGCAATACAAACTGTCAATATTAATGACCACCGATTACTATACTTCAAATTCCCATTTTTTATATATCCTATAACTTCCCTTGAAGACTGACATCATACATTCTTGCTAAGTTGGTAGCTATATTGAAGAATATATTGAAGTTTGCACTGCCGGGGATCGAACCCATACTCGAACTAAGAAATTGTACCATTATACCAGCGAGACCGACGTGTAGTTTCAAAATGCATCACCTGACATGTTTATTAAACACTAGCAACGCCCCTCGGTTTCAACGGCGTATTCCGGCGCCGTTCACACCTATAACTTGTACATGTAGTTACAACCTCTACCTATATGTCTAGGTATCTTGGCTGACGCCGATCCCAATTTTTTTTCAGAATGTAATAAATTCGAAGTCGCTTAGTGAAAATGCATTTTAATGGAGAAATTTTTATTTAAATCGGTCCAGCAGTCTTTGTTTGAAAACATTACAAACATACATACTTACATACAAAAACACAATGTAATCTTTATAATAGTAGTTTATATTAACGACATAAATTTGGTTTTAGTGCTTCCAATTTTTAACACAAAAATTACAATGAACCATCGTTATATATGTTTGCATAATTTGTTGTTATTTGAAACGACGTCACGACGAGACTTATATAAAGACTTATACGATCGTGGTGGCGTGTACCAGATGTTAATATTTGGTAAAAGTAACAAAGGTTTCGTCGTAAGTAACGTAAGCAAAATCGTTAGCGTGATGAATGATTCATTTGCGGAATATAATTGAAAGATTACGAGCGGCGAGCAGGAGTGCGTGGCATTGACAGAGGCCACGATCAGCGCGCGGTTATTGCCCGCTGCCTGCGCCCGAGCGCCCGAGTGGCGGCCGAGCGAGCCTCGCTCCGATTTCGCCCTAAGGCAGCCCACACTAACGCACATTTCTCAAGTTATACTTTTTTGGGCACGTTAGAGAAAAATGGTGCGATTAAACTCTGACGCTGCGTGTGCGAGACACCGTCACAATAAACCGACACCCTGAAGTTAGCTATAGTCAACATTTGTTTTTGTTTAATATTTACAATTATATAATACCTTAATTATATTATTGTATTACATACATACATACATAGCATCACGCCTCATTCCCATAGGGGTAGGCAGAGACAACATCCTTCCACTTGCCACGATCCTTGCATATCTCCTTCGCTTCTTTCATTCTCATTAAACCTTTCATACAAGTTCGTCGGTTTAGAGTACTCTTGACCTGGCCGTTATTTAAAATGTCCTGGATTTGGTCCAGGAACGTTCGCCTTGGTCTTCCCCTTCCAACTTTCGCATTCACTCTTGACTCATAAATCCTTTTTGTCAGTCTCCTTTCATTCATTCTCTCTACGTGCCCAAACCATCTAAGCATACCTTTCTCAATTTTAGTCACTACGTCTTCTTTTAAACCACAACGTTCTCTTATCACACTATTTCTTACTCTGTCACTCAGTTTTAGTCCACTCATGCTTCTCAACGCTCTCTTTCACTACCATACATAAGTGTTGGCACCAACACTCCAGCATGCACTGCCAGTCTAGCCCTTTGAGACACTCATCTGGCTATTCATAAAGGCGTGCAGAGCACCGTTTACCATATTCCCTGCATTCACTCTCCTTTCAATATCACTTTCACATGTTCCATCTTTTGTAAGTTTAGATCCCAAGTATACAAATTCTTTCACCTCTTCCACTTGTTCCCCGTCTATCAAAACATTGGTATTCATTATAGATTCATCTCTTTCAGAAAGCATAACTTTCATTTTGATTACATTCACTTTCATTCCTTTCCCTTTCAAAGCTTCATTCATAATATTTAGCATCTCTTGTAGCTCATTAGCGGATGACGCAAGTATTACTTAATCATCAGCGTAAAGTAAACATTTGATGAGTAATTAATTCATTATTATATTACTTGTTAGATATATTGTGACATTGATAATATCAACCTGACATTATCAAAATTTCAGACTCAACCATAGGAAACAGAATATAAACTATTTATATCCAATGAAAGTTAGTTTACGTTTACTATTTTGGAATCTTTGGCCTTTGCCTTGCATTGAGTGAACGAATGATGGATGTATTTGATTTGGCGTGGATTTATGGTTAAAATTTCCAAGATACTAACTGTTACTTATATATTATTTTGCATTGTTTTTATGCAATCGAGCGTGTATTTTAATAAGACAAAATAATCGCGCTAAAAGTTGTGCTATCCAATGATAATGACTGAATAATTAAAGAAAAAGAAAGTGTATACATATCATTGATTGAAAAGATTTATTCTTGATACGCAAAAGAACTATAACTTCTAACGCGCGTACGTAAGTACACACACCTTTTTTATAGCCTTACGGGTCACCTGATATCAAGTGATTACCGCCGCACATAGCCACCTGCAGTACCAGAAGGACGCCGACGCGTTGTCGACCTAATAGATATGACTATAAACGCCTCTTAAATGTCTACATTAAAGACTAAACGGATAGATGTTGCGCCGGATACCGAATATGCGGCCAAACTTGGAATGTTCAACAACAACAGGAGTTATAGAGAAAATTAAAAAATATCTTCGACTAAACATAAATCACATTTATTAATATAAAATTTTATATTGACATAAAACGTGATGATCAAAATTTATAGCTGTGTATGTAGCGAAAGACTTTCTCCGGATTTTAGCTTTGAATATGACAAGCGCAACCGTCTATTGACTTTTAATGCAGAAATTGATATGTATTCCTTAAAATTCATGATGTGTAGGGTACAGGCTAGCTTCAAAGGCATTGTAAGGGTTTTTATTAATGGGTTCGATTGCCTGTACCTGAACCATTGTAACATGATTCATGGACTGACGAATCGAGCAGGTTCCATCGCCAGTCCATCCGTATGCAGACTCCTCTTCTCTCACTCTAATCGAGCGCTAACAGTATTTCCAAAAGCAACTTCTCCTCTCTCTATTTAATGTTTAGAATGCGATAGACATATACCATTGACAATCCAATATTTTGTCCTGCTGAAAAAATATATTTATTTTGGACCACTGCTATAGTTAAAAGTGACCTCTGCAATTACTTTCTTTATATAGGAAAGATAAAAATCATTTACGTCTTTTTATGATACTGTATTATATCCTTACTCCATTAACGTAATAATGGTATATCGCTGATTCCGAAATAATTGAAGTTGACTATGAAATGGGGAAATAATACAATCGCGTAATATTCGCTAATAGTCAGTCACTGGTAAAACGTATGCGGGCGGCCTAAATCCTATCGCACACCTACACGGTTATCTACAATAATACCAAGGACCATACAGAGCACCTACATTGTAAAAAATAGATACTGCATCGATGATTTCGAGGAAAAACGAGAAAAATCTCACGCATACATTGGCCCATCTACCTCGTGTATATTACGAAAACTTGTGATAGCCAAAGAACCAGCTGCAAAAAGACTCCGTTCTTATAATAGTGAATAAACATAAAATTCTGATGCTTAGTTGTACAGTAAACAACTTGCGTAGCAAGCTAAGCCTCTTTCGCTCTTTAACACGTAAGAAGCGTCTATTTGTGATCATTTCTTGACAGACACCCGCCGTATTTTAGTAATTACAGAAAAAAAATGATCTTTCATTTGATATATAAATTATAAATATTATTCAGAAAGGTAGAAAAGCAACAAAATATCATCTGTTTACATCTGGTTGCGACCAATGCGACAGGGTTACCATAACATTTTTTTTTTTTTACATGTGTCTCTGGAGGAGAGGCTATCTAATGCCACTTAAGAGCGAATGAAATTCTTTCCCAATATTTTATTGAAGTGAAACTTCTTTAGGCGCATGAAGGGTAAAAGTTTTACGGATGAAACGCGTGATTAGCGTCACGAAGATGTGCAGCGTTTTTTATTTTAATTCGTTTGAAGGTTAGGTAGTTTTAATATTTACAAATAACATGAGGCAATTTAATTTAATATACTATTTTTCATAAAATAAAAATATTTAATAAATCTTTACTAATTTTAAATTAAAAAACAAAATTACATTAATCATTTTGAATATTGGCAAAAAAACACGTGGCATTTTTATATACAATTGGTCATTTGAGATTTAAATAAGTTTTTTGTATTAATTTTCGGCGCTTGTAATATTTTAACGACAATTAAATTCATAACATATTTTCATTTTTCTCTGCCTCTAAGATTCGTAAATCTTAAGGGTTAGATTTGTATAAATATAAACAACACTTAAAAATCAGTTTGCCAAAGAAGTTTCACTTCTGACATGTGTACTTTGTGTACTCCAGGGCATGTTTGGATTGGCAACCCTGTCTAAATATATTGTGCCCTTGGTTACTACCAAACACCAAAATTTTATGTCGATTCACTGATGAATGGACGTAGCAATTTTGCATCTGGATCCTAGACTATGAGAAAATAAATACAAATATTCATGGACATTCATTTTCATTTCTTTAAAACACTTTATTTTCATTGTACCTTAAATAAGGAAGTAAAAACCTGGAATAGTCATAGCTTTACAATTTCAAACAGTGTGAGCTAACCTTTAGTCGTCTATCGAAAGGTGCACTCAAAACAGTCGCGGCACGCAGACGATCAGTCACTTAAACTGGTTATGTCGGCCATATTTATTTCGCCGGTCCCCTGATAGCCTACTTCTATTGTTTTTGACGAACACTTCCACGGCCCTTGACCGAAAAATTCAATACCGACTTTAATAACCTAAAATTGTAATATTTGTTTATCCCGAGGGTAGTTTATTGGATGAAAATTGTTATTTTGAAAAATACTTGGAGTAAAGGAGAAACATTAAATTACGCGTTTCCTTAGAAGCCAATCCTACTTGTCTTGTGTTTGACGTTCATCTCGTCGTTTAGATGCAAATTAAATTTATAAGTTAATTTATTGAAAGTGAAGCCTTCTTTCGATTTTTTTGGTTATGATTGACAATCGATTGACATTTGTCCAATCGTTCAGAAATCAAATACATTGTTTTTTTTCATTCGTTATTGACATTTGACATTGACAACCACTAATTTCTGACCGCAAGTATATTTTACGGACATTGGTAAGAATAAGGGCTTATAAAGGTTTTGATAACGAATTCTTTTTGTTCCGGTTAAGTTTTGACCACATTTTTTACTAAAATTGATACATTCTACAATTATTATAGGGTGTACGAAGTTTGCCGGCTCTGATAAATTATATGTAATTAATTAAGACCAATTGGTCTTATATGAAAATTGTACCTTTTTTAAAATTCGAAATGAAATGTTTAAATTATTCCATGATATTTGTCAACACAAGAGCTCGTTATTTAGTATTATATTCGTTCTTAAGCAACGGGGCGCCGCAAAAACATGCCGAATCTCTATTCCCCTTTCTACTGCGCGTATAAGTAAGTGACTTTCTCTTATATATATTAATAATGTTTTTCTTAATATTGACCCAGTTCAGATTCAGACTGCAGTGAACATGTTCACTCGAACTTACTGAGTTATACCAAATAACAGGTAAATTCTTTATTCGTAATTCTAAATTATATCATTTGATTGCGATTGGAATTTCCCGTTACCGAATGAAATTTAAGAGAGAATTTTATTCTAATTAGGTGACCCCTTAGTTATAGAAACAGTCTCATTAACTGGCCCCTAAATGTAGTTAGCGGATATAGGGAAGGTAGGTAGAATCGGGCATAAGTCTTGTAGCACATAAAAGGGACTTCCATTAGTAACGTGAAGTGATTTTGGCACTTTTCGGCGACTTGGCATTGTAGCCTTCTTATTTGAGAACCCCAACCTGATCTCGAAGAACAAAGTCCACGAGATTGAATTAAATTCCTCGCCTTCCCTAACATCTCACATAATAGATGACCAAATTTGCATCTGCACAACATACATCAGCTGTCTGCATTCGGTAATACTTTATTCGCTTAATAGATGGCGTTACTTGTATCGTGACCCCCTCCCCCCTTTGTCCACCTTTTGTATTGGCTTTCAAAAAGGAATTTATATCACACTGACCGACTTTAAATGAGTGATGATACAGTCCACGATAGAAGCGCAATAACGTGGCAAGAAGGTAATTCAGATTTCTTGCCAGAAAAGTACTGGAACGTAAATTGTTTATGAGTGCGAATAGGGTGGTAACAAGCTGTAGCCGAAGCCTCCTCACAATCCGAAACCAGTTAAATCAGACAATGCAATTCATTAAATTTACTCTGCCTTGAACAAACACAAGACTTTTTGCTAGCAAAGCGAATACTCGCACCATTGCGCCAGCGAGGTTCAGAGTTAACTATGACGATAGCTGTTAGTGAGTAATGATACAGTCTAATAAGAACCTGGTAAGGTAAATTACCTCTGGTTTCTACATAGCAAGGTACTGGAGCAGCAGTAAGCAATTTCTTTGTACGTCTAATAGGGTGGTAACTAGTCACGGCCTCGTACCAATCCAAAACAAGGTCAAATTAGAAATTGCAAATTCCTAAATTCACCCGACCGGGGACGAACCCGGGACGTCTGCTAGAAAAAGAGTATTCGCATTATAACGCCAACGAGAGCATCATACAACTTTGATTTTAACACCTTTATTTTTACATAACTTCTGTCGAATTTAAAGTCATATAAAACTTCATCCCCTATTTCAACCCCTAAAGTATTATTTTCACTACAAAAAATACCTTATAGCCATCTCCGAGGTTCCATCTATTTCTAAGCCAAAATTAATAATGATACATGGAAATAGTCGTAACGAAATAAAAGTTACTTTAACACTCATAATATTGTTAAAAATACATTATCCAGTCAATGAAAACGACTTCAACTAACAAGGTGAGAATTATATGCCTAAAAAATAAATCTGGCTTCATTTATAATAATTCCATTCAACCTTCCCAGTTGTATGAAGGTTACATCTTTGCATAATGTTTCCTGAATTATCATTGAAACTAAATAATCAACAGTTATAATAGAAGCAATGCTTAAATTCTTTGAATTACTTAAGATATTTTCTCCTGCCCAAACCTCTTATTAGCTAAAAGTTCTTTAGTAGAAACTCACTTCATTTGTGGAGGAAGTTTAATCATTATTGTCACCTGTTTATTATATTGTTATTATTTATATATATGGAACCGACTAATTTTTAACCATCCGGTAGTGCCTTCTTCGTCAATTTTATAAAAATATTTATAGTATCAATTTAAATATGAGAAGTAAATGTAACATTTTGTTTGCCTGACAAAAAAATAACATGTTTAATACACGTATTTTTTTTTACTGCGTCATCGGTGTAGTGGCCATTTTTTTTTCGCTGGGAAATGCATTTACGCACCCCGGCTGAAAGTCATACTTTCAACCAGGAGTGTGGGACTCGCTGAAGAACAGAATACCCACTTAAACCCAACGAGACCCTCAATGTCCTGAAAAGAAATACCAGATGTTCAGTGGGGACATTGCACACTGGGACTCCAGACATCGTCTGTTACGACCATTCAGAATGGAAGGAGACTCGCAAAGGCACGTCTCTTGGCTCCTGGCCTACTCCTACGAATAGAGGTAGCCTCAGCTACAGCTAACTGCCTCATTGGTCTAGTGGATAGCATGTTCGACTACAGACATGAGGTCCTGGGTTCGAGTCCCAGGTCGGGCCGAAATCGATATTGAGTTTTCTATTAAGATTTTCTCAATATTTGCCCGAAGTTGGGAAGTTGGCGGTGTGATCCACCCCCGTGCCTCGGAGAGCACGTTAAGCCGTCGGTCCTGCGCCTGATCTCTCTCCGGTCGTGTCGGATTCCCGTCACATCGGACTATGAGAGTGAAGGAATAGAGAGTGCACTTGTGTACTATGCCTGCCAATCCGCAGTGGAGCAGCGTGGTGGGTCTATGCTCTAAAAACCCTCGCTCCTCGGAGTGAGGAGGCCTGTGCCCAGCAGTGGGACGTTAATAGGCTGCTACTTACAGCTACAGCTTCCCTCTCCCTCGCTGATGCCTCCGTCTGGGGTTCGGCTCTCTCTCTCTCCGCGAGTGTCGGATTGTCTTCACATTCCACTATGAGAGTGAAGGAATAGAGAGTGCACTTGTCTGTTATGCCAATCCACAGTGGAGCAGCGTGGTTGGTCTATATTCTAAAAAGCCTCTATGAGTGAGGAATCCTTTTTCCAGTTTGTGGGTTCTTCTACTTTCCTTATCATACTTAATTTAATTGTATTTCTTTCTCAATTTAGGCTGCAAAGCAGCACTTATGAACGTCATTATGCAATTAATGTTATGAATATTTACAATATAATATGCCACTGATATTGTAATAGGCATTTTGAATCAGGACTTTATTATTTTTCTTTTTAAATCGTAAAGCTGGCAGTCCCGATATTGTGTTTGAGATTTTATTCCAAGAGCAAATTCTTTTACCAATAAAGGATTTGCTTCTCTAAGTTAATCCAAAGAATGTCCATTATAGCTTTCACTTTATTGTTTCTTTTTGTTTAAGATTAGGCGTTAGTAGTCAATTCCTTCTGGATTCAATTTCCAAGTCGTCATAAAAGAAGTAGAGTTCAGAAAAGGGACAAAATGTTAAAAAACAGTTAGGAGATAAATTATCTACGTTACCATCTATTACCAACAGGTGGCATCAATCAAGGGCTAACCTTACAGCAATGGAAAAAATATGAGTTAAGTATCACAAATCTTATCTAATTTTATAAATAAGCAACATTTGTGTTTTTGTATGTAAATATGTATGTTTGAAACGTTTTCACATAATACTTTTAAACATTTCAGCGTTTTACTTACTAAAAAAAAATAAGACTCCCTAATAAAAATGCATTAATGTAACCCAAGGTGTGGAAAAAACTGTCACAAAAAATGTATTAATACGAAAAAACTGTTGCTACCCATTAATATGTAAGTAGGCGCGTAGTGGGCACTCACTTGAAGGCCTTGTCGTCCTCCTGGCCGTTGTGCAGGCCGTTGGGCAGCTGGCCGTGCTCGTGCATCTCGTGCAGATCCTTGTCGAAGGGCGAGGCCGCCTTGTCCTCGGCGCGCTCCTCCAGCACCATGCCGCGCAGCCCGCCCACCACACCCACCACTCCCGACACCTTCTCGCCGCCGCCCGCCACGCCACCAGCTTCTGTGGCGAAGCGCCTCATTAATCATTACACGCCTTCGAATAAAACGACTCATGCAATTGCGCCTCGATCACTCACAAGGGACTATACTATAAATTAAAAGTGCGTGCGTACAAAGTACACATGTCAGAACTGAAACTTCTTTAGCGAATTAATAAAGTCTTGTTTATATTTATACAAATGATACAAATTTATATTTTATAAAAAAATTAAATGACGAACAGCAAATTAAAATGCCACATGTTATTTGTAAATATTAAAACTACCTAACCATCAAACGAATCAGCATAAAAAAACGCTGCACATCTTGACGCTTTCAAAGAAGTTTCACTTCAAAAAAGTAAAAAATACGCTTTCAGAAATTATTAAAAGAAAACGTAGAAAAGAATTAATGGCATAAGAATGAAATTACTGACGACATATATTTAATCACTGTCACTAACAGCATGGGGTGCTTTGTATAATATTTTTAAACTGACTGCATTTCGAATTGAAAGTGGTGAATACTTATAACGATTGATAACAAGCAAGTTAAGATATGGTGACTGATATATATACGTCGGAGTGCAAGAGTCTGTGGATCGCTGGTCCGTGTGTAATAGTCTGTGGAAAGCTGGCGCTATCTATGTATCGGCGTGGGGGCAGAGTCAATAAGTGGCAGTCCGGCCCGTCTCTCAGCAGTTCTCGAGCGGCGGTCGGCCGGAATGGTCGACTATTGAAACTGTCGCGTTCCTAATTATTAGAGTTAATGAGTTTGTGTAAATTAACATCGGGAACATTAAGTGATTGAACATTATAAACCGAGTTAATTAATAAAGTGTTTCATTGCACCAACAATACCCATGAACCCCACAGAATAAAAAATGAAATAATGGATCCAATTAATAACGATTTCGGTGGAGAAACCTCCGCCCTTGTGCTTTATGCTTCTCTTCTCGGTTCTCCTATTATTCTCCGACATATATATATAGGCTTACTAGTTGTTATTTACATTTTTCACTAGTCCACATCATACGAAGCACCCCACGCTTTTAGAAAAGAGACTATGATTGTTATGCCGTTTTTTTTTTGTTTTCTAGTTGCATTGACGTGCATCTTTGACAAGTGTGCGAAGTTTGAACCAAATAGAGCCGTTCAAAGTGATGCAAAATCACGTTCAAAGATTTCGTTACATGCATGTGAAGTTAACAAAGCGTGTTATAAAAAGGGTCATAGTGAGCGCAGATTCATCTACGTCACGTAAGACAGGGAGATAGCCGATTTGATAAGAGAAGAAAGATAATATCTTGCTCGATAGAAGAAAATCTATGTATCTGTCTCTATCCAAATAGAGACGGTGATTAGATTTTCTTTTTCTATTAGATACATTCCAACCAGTAGCTCCAGAGATTAGCACGTATAGTCAAACAACCAAAACTTGTTAGCTTAGCATTATAATATTAGTATAGAATTCTTAAGACGACCAAAAATCCTTGGAAGTAGGCGAAACAATAACGATGGTTCATGCAAATATGAAAAGGTATCACTTATTTTTCAACAGATCTGTTATTTTAAACATACATTTATGTATGGTCCGAGATTCTAAATTGTAATAAAATCTAACAAAAACCATGTTTTATCATCATACCATAACTAGTTATTTTTTCCAGTAAATATTCACTTTCAAAGTGGTCAGTGAAGCAGCGCAGAAAGCGAAGCCATTGTTTTCGAAGTGATAATTTGGAATAATATACCTTTTTCTGTAATACAATCTGATACAAAAAAAAATTTGCTGTTGTTTGTTTGTTTACGACGAAAAATCCTGTATACTGATTGTTAGTTGAAATTCAAATTATATTACTTACTGTTTTTATCGTTAAAAATTAGCATTATCATTATAGCTTAGCTAGATTTAACTTAAGACTCAGTCTAATATTAATTATTCGGAATCACCAAGACATCATAGACAAAATTAGTAAGTCAGTTTTATTGTATCATTTAACTTCTAGAGATACCAATATTCAAACAGAGATAGACAGAAATTCTGTAACAGATTTTTTTGGTGCAACCGTCCTCTGGACTTCCAAATACCTTTAAGAATTTATTTCGGATATATATATATACCACGACTTTATGATATAACTTGTCCAGCATGCATCATTCAATCTACGCTAAATTAATTAATATTAAAAATTGTTTAGCTTGAGAAAAGCTTCATTATTCAAATTTTATGTAGAGTTCATTTATTAATAAAATCTTTTATTGTTTAAGTTTTAGGTTATCTTTCTAACTGTCAACGGTATATGTCTATCGCACACTGAACACTGAGTACAGAGGAAGCATCTATCTGCAATATGGCTAGCGCTGTTAGCGCTGGGTAAAAAAAATTAAACCAAATAGACTGGCGCTGTAACTGGTGACGAAAGGAAGGGGGTTACCCTCTAATAAGAAGTCATCACTTCTAAATTGGTACTTTTACTTCGAGAATAACTAACCAATTATATCGAGTGGCATCTATGTGAAAATACAGATGAAATATCATACATTACCTGTGGGTGAACCTCTGAGCACGTATTCCACCATTTTAACACCAAGGCCTGCAGTGTCCCGCGGGGATAGGATGCTGGCAGCGTCACCACCAGGAAATGTCACGCCGCGCCGTGTGCCCATCATCGGCACGCCTACATTGTGCTCCACGGCTAACCAGGAACAAAAATTACATTACACAAATAGCAAAGCCACTTAGTTTAGCTTAAGCGGATATCGACACTGGAAAACAGACACGTATTCCTTCCTCCTAGTGTCGTTTCTTCATGTCTGAGGATGGTAACAACCACCTCCGATAGTCATTTACTTCTGCTTTCGGCGGCGTGTAAGTGATCGTGGTGACCCGCAAAAAATAAAGTCTTAATAAAATTTTAGAGAGCCAATCTGTTAAGCCACTAAATATAAACAGAGTTTAAAATGATAACAATTAAACTTCTTTGCCAGCTGCACTCACTGCAAAACATGATTGATTGTCTGAACGCGAGCAAGCGATAGAGACGCGTGATCGGCCTAATTTAATCAATTTATTTATTACTACAATAAGTTTCCTTGTATCGATATCCCGTATAATTATCTGCGTAAACAGACCTAACAAACCAATTTATTTTATAAAAAAGTTTGGATTTGTGGGTTACTATGTGTGGCTTGGTAAGTAGATATCTTTTATGCTTTAATAGTTAAGATTCGATACAAAAAGTAACTTATAGTGGAGGGGGGGGGGGGGGGATATTCGTAAAATATCTTTAGATCAGGTTATGTGGAATTGTAACCACTTAAATCCCATGGTGGTTGTTTTCTCAATGCAAGAGTCGCGGCTTAACACTCAATGAGAGCAAAAGTTTACCTTCTCTTCATAATTTCAAATATCTAGTCAATTTTCCAATGTAAAAGTAAGCAACAACATTCCATAGTTCCATTAGAATCAGTCCAAACATTTCGTAATTACTCCGAAATAATAAGACATACATATATGCAGCTAGCAGGTTTATTGTATTGGTATTCTTACAATAAAACCATATTCTAACAAAATAATGTGATATAAACTCCTAGTTGCAGCAGCTTGAACACAAATGAAAGTCGGACAAAAATGTACACACTGCTTTAAGAGCATCTTTACTAATGGTGTGAAGACCATTATAGGTCAATAACTATTTCAGAACGAAAATAATTGGGGTTTGACTGGTGGAGCCATGTTGTCCTCATTTTTTTTGTCCTAAATTCATACTACTGCTTTTCATTGAAAGAAAACCAGGTGAGGAAACCAGGATGTCCTGGGAGAACTTCTAAGGGATGTATAGTCAACACAATGGTGATTCTATGCTTTAAAAACCCTATATCCAATGAAGTCTGTGACCAACAGTGCGATGCTAAGATTTTATTTAAGTTATCTTAACCGATGAGAGGTTTCAGGAGTGGCTAGTTAACACTTGTTGTACTCAATACCACTTTGTTGGTAACAACACTGTGGAAACAAACAAAAAAATATGTTCCTGAATGATGCTGTGTAAAACCAATTAATAGGTAAATTTTACTATGATAGCATATCACCCTCTTAGACTCTGACAACTATTTACCAATTATGTCACAAAACAAATAAGAAGATATTGAAAGTTTAGATGTGGATAATCAAGTACAAAGTTAAGTAAGGTCATTTTAAATACAAGAATACATTACTTTTTAAAAATAAATCTTAAAATAACAATAAATGTTTCACTGTATCTTAAAAGTTACTATAACCATCTGGTATAAAACCTTAGGAACCTGGCTACTAAAGGATTTTCCTGGGAAATTCAAGCATATACAATCTTCTGTTAACAACAAGTGAAACCCAGGCAAAGCTAGTACTTTTTATTATAATAAAATACCCAGTAATATTCATTAAGTTTATAATCTCAAATGTATGCAAACTTCATGTCATGAGATAAGTATTATATATTACAGAAGTCAATGACAAATTTATATAACTTCTGATTGTATTTGTCAATTTGCAACTAACAAAAAATCTATTTTTCAATATGAAGTTGAGAAGGCCATGTCGATTGTATGTGAAGCTATTTAAACTGACTTCATAATTTACTTTTTGTGTAAATAAATTCCATGATGAAATAAAAGTCAATTTACATACTGTTATATGTTACTTCACTGTCACAAGTCATTATGTATAAAAATATTAGAAGCTACACTAATATTTGGTCCTATAGCTAAAATAATTAATACATATCCCCTATCTAAATTATATATTAGAAGCGATTGGTTTCCTTAAAATTAAAAATAGGTGAAGGAAGAGTTCAAAAGAAAGTAAAGTAATTATCTTAAGCAAAAAAATTAACTTAGAGTTCAGTAGGGCCTACGAACGTAAAATAAATGCTTGACACATGGCCAACCAACCTTGGGCAGACCAAGTCGGATCGCGCCACATTTGTTCGGGGTTAAGCTGTAGTGGAGGAAGATGCGGTGGGCCTTTGCTATCGCCTCCAGCGCCAGGCCCTTTGTCCCACAGTTTTTTTGCAGCAGGTGCAATCTAAAAGAAAAAGAAATAAAGAAAAAACAGTTGCAAATAAAAAATAATAATCATAAAGGACTCCAAATCACCGACATAACCTTAAAAAGACTGGTAAAGAAGATATGGTCGTGCAAACTAATAATGGAACTTTTAGAAGCAGCAATTGCAAGTCTGATAACTATCATATGACATTCCTAAACAAAACTGTGCCCAGACAGGAAAAATAACTAATTGTGCAGGAGATTCAGTTCAGTATAATAATATTTCTTATGAATAAACCATGCAATATATGCAAATTTTTGTCATGCATCATAATCAAATAGAATTACTTAATAAATAGATCAAACGAAGTCAGGTCATATAACTTCATAAAGTAGTCTAATATTAAGTAGTGCAGCAAAAATATTATACTGAGGATTTAGGTGCATTGTCATTTGAATGTAATAAAAAAACAGACAGCTTTGGAGACAATAAAGTTGAGCAAGTTTTCAATGTAGAAAGTTCCTACAATCATGAGAAAGTTACAACAGCAATGTACACAAAATATATATTGCATGAGGGAGTCAATATGACTGAAGAACTGTCATATCAATGTAATTATGTATACAAACACCACATAAAAATACTGCAAGTATAAGAAATAGATTTCCAAAATAATAAAATAAGGAAATACACTAGTAAATAATGATAAAATCCATGCAAAAAATAGAGGTTCATATAGATACATACAAAATACATAAACATAGCAATTTGTTGAATTTTAAATTTTAATTATGCAAGATATAACAATAGCCTCTTACAGCGATTCCAAGAACTCTGTCTTTGATCGCATTCATGTTTAAGTTAATGATGTAGTAATTATGAAAATCACAAAAACCTACTATAAAACATATCTTAATTTTAAGAAGCTTATTTTACTAGCTATGCCATAGGTTTAACTTGTCTACACCACATTTTACCCTATAATGTATATACACATATAGTTATTGTGAGGAGAATAAATATTTCCTACTGAAATACCTCAATATATAATAAATTCAGAATATAGAGTAATGCTGTGTAAACTATTATTAGTGTTGAAACTTATATACACTGTATTTCTGTATTTCTCCATTTCTTTGATATCACACACAATATGGTTTTACTGAAGTGTAATTTAGTGTAGTAAGATACGAAAATGCCTTTTTAAATATATAAAACAAGTCCATAATAGATTCAAACAGTAATGTTTAAATACTTATGTTACATTTATGTTTAAGTTATTCAGTTTATACTTGTTTTTAATTTTTTTAGCTCTACTTCAGCAGTCGGGAGCTTTTTTCATTATTACCCCAAAATATTTTTGTGCAAGTTGATATTACCCCATGGCGAAGAGAAAAAAAAACAATCACTTCTTTTTAGCATGTGTCATATTTCAGCGCCTGTGATAATATTGAAATGAAAACAATAACTAAAACTTTTTTAAACATCATTTATTATGTTTTTCAATGTGATACCTAGTAAAACTTACAAAAGTTTCATTTTACCCCATTTGGGGTAATCTACCTCAGTTCTCCGACCGGTAGCTGTACATGACCAATGAACTTTCTTGAAATAGCAAAGTTAACTGGTAGAGATAAAGCTTTAAGCCCACCATTTGTATATAGTACTAAAATACTTAGAAATATAACCCCAGCTGTATCTACCTCATATTATTGTGAACTTATTTGTAATGCAAACACAAGATTGGGAAGGTCACTTCCCCAACACAGTTACAAACCATGTTACTACACCTTTCCTCATTGTTCCTCATAAATTACAATTATTTCAGTTGCATTTATGAAATCTACATCCATTGGCGACTTTCCTAAAACAACGGACTAAGTAAAATCAAAGTATAATTTAAGTTATAACTTGAACTGAACTAACCATAAAGCGATGTAAACATTTATTTTTTTGTATAACGTTAATTTCCTAATGTGTTGTGGACTCTCAACACCGGTGAATAAAATAATTACCAACTAGAAATGGCGGACGCCGGTGACAAGTAAACAAAACAAAAACGGACCTGTTGCGTGGAAAAAACGAGAATTTCATCACTTCATGACTTAAAACTATATCTCATTGCGATAATGTACACGTTAATTCATATAAACTCACCATGTCGGGGCCCATATCCTGAACATTAGTGTCGAAAAAAAAGTCACTCAAAGGTTTCATGCGTACAATACTAAAGCTCGATCATGTACTACAACGAAAGCTTTGCAACGAATAACGGATTACTAATGTTATTCACCGGCTATTTTAAGATATTTACACTGAATACTATAATAGCATACACTGAACACTATTGTAACACATTTCTTACACTAAATAGTTTATGGGAAGCGAAATATTTAAAATCTAAACTCAAAAGTACAATGTTGACTTGTTTCGAACAAAGGACATACGCCGACTACAGCGCCTGCGCTAACTTTCCGTGTTCGGGAGCGTCGGACGAAGCGGAGCTTTATGAAATGGCTGGTAGATGGCGTACGGCATAGGCACGTACCTATTTCGTATACGAAAAGTAATGACTTCCAAAAAGTATCGATAAAAAATACATCGTATTTCAAAAATGTTAAGATAAACTACTTTTTTAAATATTTTTAGTAATGTATTCGCGTACCATGTATGGTATTATTATTTATAATCATATGTATATTTATTGTATAGTTAGTAATAATGTCATTAATGTTAATTTTTATATCAAGTTTTAATACATGTTTGTATAAACTTTAAATAAAAATAGACATACTTATTTTATATTTTCATTAATGATTTGCACGTAATTTTATTGTTTACTTTTTTTTATTATTGACAGTTTTCTATAATTAAACTCCTTGTTAAGAGATTGCTTTCGCAATAAAGCCTACTTTGCATACAGTGCTACCTCATCTATTATTTAAGATTTCCTGTTAATTTTTTTGTGTATAATAAAGAATTTATCTATCTAATATTTTGCATAAGCAATAAAACACTTAGTATCAGATGATTAATGTTGTGTATTATTGTAATCCTTGAATATTCACTATTCCTCTTTACTAGCAACATAATTTTACTCCTATGCATACATACAAGTATCTTATTATGTGAGTAAATGTCTCTGAGATTTTTAGTAGGTAAAAAATTTAAAACAAAATACAAATTTGTGATATACAATCCTTACAATGTAATTAGTAGAAGATTAATTGTTATGTCATTTTATATTTTTTAACAATATTTTATCATTTAATTTTTTAAATAAAAGAAACCTTTAAAAATGTCTAACAAATATAAGGGTATCACAGAGAGAGAGATAATCATTAGACATAAAGTCGGATTAATTCAAATTACCTATATAATGTCACAGGAAGTTGAATTATGTTGGAACAATAAGAGATGAAACACTACACTTTATGAATCAGATAAAATTTAAGGCAAAATTTATCTATTTCAATGTAAACATTGGGATAAATGTTAGTCTTCAATATTTCTTACATCATTACAGAGCCCTGTCAAAATTTGTCCAGCTGTTTCTGATATTAACAAAAACAAACAAATTTTTCGATTCTATAGAATACTTGAGATAAAATTAGCTATGAAAATCATCAATAACATAATATAAGATATAACTGTATACAAACCAAGAGATGTCAATTAATCTCAAAAGTATTTACAGCTTCTTAGTACAAGTCACAGCTCAAAACAAAGCAAACTAATTAAATTAAGTTTAGCTGAAATAGCTAAGGTTACAGGCAACTAATGAGCTAAAAGGTCAAGTATAAATGAAGGATATAATGACTTGAAGGGCTTGTCTTATATATTGGAAATGCACTTTTTATATAGAAATCAAATGGACAAATGAGCTTAGTTCATTTGGTGATAAATGAATATTGCTTGTTCATAATTGCTCTATCCCCGTTAAATGTAAAGTAATTATTATTTATTTTATTTAACATCACAGGCTATACAATGTATTTATTTTATAGCATATGGCTAATGATGAAGTTGAGAAAAACCATCCAAAGTCCAACTTAGTAGCTAAGGGGTGCTTTCATGTCGGAACCACATTTATCTATAATATAATTTATTTGCAATTTACTTTCATTCCCTATCATTGGTTGGGAGGTAGATAAAGTTTTATAGCTTTAAATCCGCATTGTACTTTGCATATTGTGCATAAAGTTTACAAATAAATAATTTGTATGTTTAGTATTACAGTCATTTCATTGTGAATGGTGGAATATTACAATAATTTAAAATGCCGCTAGTTGGTTAATTAAATGTATAATTGTGTCATTATTCCTTTACATTATTACATTTCATTTCATACTATCATCAATCATAGGCAGAGATCTCCTTGTGAGCTTAAAAGAAAACCTGTATTAGAAAGAACCTCTCTTCACAGATAGTGATTTTTCTGTGACTGATTCAATGTAATACAGAGCTTTAAATTTGCAAATTAATTGTTTAATAATTAAAAAATTAGTAACAATAAAGTTAATAAAACACCATGCAAACATGTGTGTGTTTGAAGAGACAGTCTCTGTTAATAGTATAGTTACGTGTGAATAAATGAATAAAAGGTTTTTTATATACATTTGCACAAGCTCAGGTAGTTCTAATGTGCTGTCGGTTATGAGGGCTAAAATGTTTTACCAGGCCTTTCAAAATTCTAATTTCCAGTTTCCCTCTTTCTATCAACAAATCGCACAGAGTAAGTGACTGAGTAAAGCTGGGCTCTACCGCAGACATATAAATAGTATTTTTTTATACAAAAAAATTACATTCAAATGCAATTTGTTGAATTTTTGACAGCCTTGCTTGGGAGTACGTAATTCGTTAGCAGAAATGATGAGATCGATTCTCGGCTCTGTACCCGCCCCATGAATACTCAGTTGGACTCATCTAGGGCACCAGGGAAGAATTCGCAAGCTGGACCTGTGGTATCTCACTAATAGAAAGGGTTCCGCTGGGTTTTAGAGGCCATTGCGACGTTTATTCGCCGAGTCTCACACTCCAGACTGATTAAGGTCAGGGTAAGTGCGTAAAGGTAAAAATATGGACAATTTAGGAAGTGACGTTTTTTAATTAATCTGAACTTCGGCTGGTGGGTGGCTTCAGTCGTGTCTAGTTACACTTGCCGTTAAACAAAAAAAAATATACCGGCACGATGACACAGGATTCAAACCTAACAGTTTTTTATCTCATTCATATATCCCTCAGTTATATAATAAGCTTTTCTTGTTAGTGTTCTTTGAACGTTTGTCCCAAGGCGTTTCCACTGTCCCAACTCAATTTCAAGTAGCGAGAACAAGCACGGCAGACGAACACCGCTGTGGCCACCCATCGACGTCAGTCAACCCAATAAAATGTTGCGAAAGTTGACAAAATTATATTGAGCGATCGAAGAGTAACCGTCCGATACTTAATTCAAGAAACGGGCATTTCATATGGAGGTATTCAATCTATATTGAAACAATCTTGGAAAATGAGAAAAGTCTCCGCAAGGTGGTTGCCGAAAATATTAACGGATATTGTTGATATCCGACGGGATATTACCTGGAGCGTGGAACCACTGTTAGGTCAACATTATGTAGCTGTAGTTTTCAAGTTGAGGAACGCCATCAAAGACAAAAATGACAGGGAATCTTCAAAGGGGCGTGCTGTTTTATCACGACAACGCACCCGCACTCATTTCGGCAGTTGCGATAACTGCCATTCACCAAACTGGCTTTGAGAATTGGTTGATCACCCCCCTTAATCACCAGACCTGGCGCCTAGCGATGTTTATCTGTTCTCGAAATTGAAAGAATATTTAAGGGGAAACAGGTACGAAGACGATAACGAGGTGATGCATGCCGTAGAAAGCATTTTTAGGACCAAGAGAGAACTTTTTTAAAAAAGGGATTGAAGCCTTGTAACAGCGCTGGACTCGAGATGTAGAGAGACTCGGAGATTGTAAAATTAACTTATTATCAATGGTTATTATATTCAATCTCATTCTCACTACATTTTGAGCCCTCCTTGTACATTGTACAATATTTTGCGATATTAAAATGGAGTGGGGTGACAAAGAGAACTGAATCGCTGTGATTGTATTAGTAGGTAGGTATGGAGACAAATGCAAACATGCAAATTTAAACCTCTCCACACATTGGTATTAGTAAAATTTTTGTGTACCGGGCTTTTAATAGGTACAATGAGACCTCCTTTGTTTGTGACAGAAAATGATTTGGCCATCCACGTAGTGTCAGTACGAAAAAGGTGGACAAAGCAGTAAGGGACAGAATTTGAAGAAACCCTGACCGAAAGAAAAACAATTTATCTCGGGAGATAAAGATAGCATGTATGTCGCATATTTAAAAAAAAGACTTAACACTTGCAGCCTATAAGAGATGTATGGGTCATTTCTTAACTGACAATTTAAAGAAGAACGGGGTGATAAAATCGAAACAACTATTAAACTGTACGCTAAGGGAGGTCACCGAAAATTTTTTTTATGGATGAGAAATTTTTTACAATTGAACCACATTTGAACAAAAAAAAATAACTGTAATTATGCTCATAGCTCTAAGGAAGCTTCTAAGACTTCAGTGATGGTTTAGTGGGCCAACCCATATTTTTGTGAAAAAGGTATCAAAACATCGACACGAGTGTATCAAGATACCATTCTTGAGAAGGTAATGAAGCCCCTCAACAAAACCATATTCAATAACCAGGAAAGGGCCGTCCATTATGACGGCACCGGGTCCAAAGCTCGGTCTACGCAGACTTAGTTGGAAACGAACGTTTCAGACATCATCAGAGCGGAAGACTGGCTGTCGTCTAGTCCCGATCTCAATCCGCTAATCCGTTTATTTTATGACTTACGGCCAGTTGGAGTTGGAGTCCCTAAAACAATCTGTACGATTGTCGATAAAGAATTTTCCCACGGAAAGAGTGCGTGCTTCTATTGATAACTGACCTCAACGTTTAAAGGAGACTGTATTGCAGCCAATGGAGACCACTCCGAATAAGCTTTTAATATTTCATTTTTTAAATATATTTATAGATTAAACTAACACACTGTAAGAGTAATAAATGTTAACTGCCTTACGAAGTTTATAAAAATTATCCTGATCACATCACTCAATAAATAAATAAATAAATAAATAGTTATGCTTAACCCGGCAAATGATCTCTGGCCCTTTTGTAACTTAAAAAACAAATGTAAAGTAATGATCGTTCTATTAGAAATATTTCATGCTAATATTACTATAGAATTGAATATTTTCTGATGTTCACTATATTGTATTATCATCTTATATATAAAATTCTCATGTCACAGTTTTCGTACCTATACCCCTCCGAAACGGCTTTACCGATTTGTACCAAATTTTATATACGTATTCAGTAGGTCTGAGAATCGGCTTCTATTTATTTTTCATACCCCTAAGTGATAAGGGTTGTTCACCCATAATTTTTTTTTTAAATTTTTGGACGAAATTGTTTTTTATTAATTTTTTTGTGATACAGCACACAAAAATACATACAACCCTAAATTTTCACCTTTCTATCACCAACCCCTATTTTCTAATAGCGATAAAAGTAATTATATGGCAAAACAACGTTTGCTGGGTCAGCTAGTATAGTCTATAATATTTAAATTTTCTGGTTTCTTTACGCTCATATTGCACAAAGGCCGTCATTCTCACGGACTCTTATATATATACATCATACATTGATGTCAGATTGTACCAATAACTTAAAACAGGTTTTATAGATATACTAGTTGTCCCTGGTGGTATCACCCGCGTAGTTCCCAATCCCGTGAAAATATGGGAGATCTATTTCAATTGGTTCAAAGAACAACAATTCATAATAGACATTCTTTGTATGGTAAGTGGTGATACAGCCAAAGATGGAAGAGCGATACTAGTTCGCGATAATTTACCTCTTATGGCTTCCACACAGGAACGTACCATAACGCAAATCTTTTGTTGAATCCGGTCACTTTCTTCTGTAATAATGTCATCTCACAGAATAAAACATCAGACAGGGAGAGAGAAGCCGAAGCAGAGGCTACCTCTGCCCGAAAGAGGAGACCAGAGATGAGAATACGTGCTTTTCGTCGTCGTCGTTTCAACCGATGGACGTCCACTGCTGGACATAAGTCTCACGTAATAACCTCCATAAGACCCGATCTTGCGCCGCCTGACTCTACTTAAGCTGTTCGCTACCGGCGACCCTCTTTATAACATCGGTCTACCGTTTGGGGGGTCTGCCTGCAGGCAGACCCCCCAAGTGGCGACCCCGCACCGGACGCCGCAGTGTACTGCGTCCAGTGCGGGGTCGCCACTCCAGCACCTTCGGCCCCCAACGTCCATTGGTCCTTCGGACAGTGTGCCCCGCCCATTACCACTTCGAGTTCGCGATTCGTAGGGCTATATCGGTGACGTTGGTTCTACTACGGATCTATTCATTTCTGATTCGATCGCGTAGAGAAACTCCGAGCATTGCCCTCTTCATCGCACGCTGAGTGACTCTGAGCTTCCGCATGAAGCTCATAATCAGCGTCCACGTCTCAGAACCGTAGGTCATCATTGGCAACACGCACTGTTCGAAGACTTTGTTCTTCAGGCACTGAGCGATATCGGACGAAAATGTCTGGCGTAGTTTCCCGAACGCTGCCCACCCGAGTTGGATTCGGCGGTTGACCTCCCTAGCTGGTCTAAGTGTCCCAGGTATATGTGCTCGTCAACAATTTCAATTGCTGAGTTCTCAACGATGAATGGGTGAGGCGGTATATGGATATTGGACGTAATATCCGTATTATCCATGTTCATTTTCAGGTCCACCTGTTGAGAAACTCTGCTGAGGTCATCGAGCATTGTATTGAGATCTACGAGTCTCTGCCATAATGACCGCTTCATCGACAAACCGTAGATGAATGATGTACTCGCCGTTGATATTGATGTCCAGTCCGTTCCACTCCTAAAGCTTAAAAAGGTCTTCCAGCGCCGCGATAAAGAGCTTCGGGGAGATATGGTCTCCATGTTGAACTCCACGCTGCAGTTGGATAGATGCTGTGCTTTGGTCCTGTATACGGTGGTCAATTCGGCATCTCTGTATAGATTTCAAAGGTCTATGTTTCCAGCGAATCGAAGGCTCTCTCACTTTTCTTGGTGTTCGTTCGTTGGTTTGCGTGGACTATCCACGAACACTAAGCAAAGTGGCCGATTAAACTCTTCGGTCCTCTGTATAATCTGCCGCAGCGTAAATATCTTGTCTATAGTACTAAAGATCTTCTCGGAATACGGTTTCTTCGGGGAGCTGGAAGTCATCAAATATGCGAGCGAGACCATTCGGGATCTTACGAGTAGAATATCCCCATAAAATCTTCCCGGATAAGGATCATCTTGCTTGAAGGTATAACATTCAGCCGCCATGTATAAATTCATTTTCCAGCGAGAAAGAAAGGGTGGTAACAAGCCACGGCCGAAATCTCACACGAGTCCAGAACCAGACAAAGAGATATTGGAAGAAAAGGAGTTTTGGTTATAAAAAAGTTTGGGGTCTTATTGGGGTATATAACCTGGTGAATATAACCTATATAAATGGAACGTGTTTAGAGAAGAGACCCACCACGCTGCTATGCAGTTTTCTTCGCGTTTATTCTCATCTCCAAAAATGAAATGACGGTATCTTATTAAAAATGCGTATCTTGACAAATGATTTCTGAACATTCTTCACCTTAAAATATGGCAATATAAGTTTGCTTTCATTTTTTGTATTAAAATTATGCACTAAAGTACAAGCAATCATTGCTTGTCATAAATATTTTATTAATATGTATAGATTTAAATAGTGCATTAAGCAAATTTCAATTTAATAACCTACATATTGCATATTTTAACCACACGTATAGCAAATATATTGTTTGCTCACAACAATACAACAGCGAGTTAAAGAGTCATTCGAAATGTTTATTTTGCAATTTACATACGTAATATGTTAAAACAACTAAAGATTTTGATGTACAAAAATTAATGTTTGCATTGAATTTACACAGGTAATAAATTCCTTATTATACATTAAATTGATATTATTAATATATTTATTTATTAACTAGCAATGCTCCGCGGTTTCACCCGCGTAGACACCTCACTTCCTTTCAGATTAGTAGGGACACACTTTCATTTATAATGTAATCAATATTCAGATTTTACTTTAAGACGAATATACTTTTAAATTCGCTAATGTCGGACATTCTAAGTAAATGACGTCATTTACTGCATCGGGCCAATTCAAAAATCAATATTGAGTTTTCTATTAAACTTTTCTGAATATTTGCCTGAAGTTGGGAAGTTGGCGGTGTGATCCACCCCCGTGCCTCGGAGAGCACGTTAAGCCGTCGGTCCTGCGCCTGATCTCTCTCCGGTCGTGTCGGATTCCCGTCACATCGGTCTAAGAGAGCGAAAGAATAGAGAGTGCAGTTATGTACTATGCCTGCAGTGGAGCAGCGTGAGGAGGCCTGTGCCCAGCAGTGGGACGTTAATGGGCTGCTTCTTACTACTTAGAATGTCCGACATTAGCAAATTTTTAAATACCCACAGGTATTGAAAGATATTTCAAATCGGTCAGTTTAAAACAAAAATTCAAAATGCAATCCTTTCTTCGATAATTGGAGAAGAGATTTATTTGTAATACTTTATTCGTCTCAGAACTTCCCTATACACTATATGACTGGACTCAAGATACACTATTTTCTAAATTCGTTATATCTTTTGAATTGAATGTCCGATTTTTATCATTTAAAAAGTATTTTACAGGTATTGGAACTGTCTTTAATAACATACATACATATACATACATAACATCACGCCTCATTCCCTTCGGGGTAGGCAGAGACAACATCCTTCCACTTGCCACGATCCTTGCATATCTCCTTCGCTTCTTTCATTCTCATTAAACCTTTCATACAAGTTCGTCGGTTTAGAGTACTCTTGACCTGGCCGTTATTTAAAATGTCCTGGATTTGGTCCAGGAACGTTCGCCTTGGTCTTCCCCTTCCAACTTTCGCATTCACTCTTGACTCATAAATCCTTTTTGTCAGTCTCCTTTCATTCATTCTCTCTACATGCCCAAACCATCTAAGCATACCTTTTTCAATTTTAGTCACTACGTCTTCTTTTATACCACAACGTTCTCTTATCACACTATTTCTCACTCTGTCACTCAGTTTTAATCCACTCATGCTTCTCAACGCTCTCATCTCTACCGCATTTATTTTACTTTTGTGATTCTTCTGCCATACCCAACTTTCACTACCATACATAAGCGTTGGCACCAACACTCCAGCATGCACTGCACTGTCTTTAATAGCATGAGGATTAATACAAAGGTATGAATAATATTATTAATTAATGTTTTGATTGTTATCGAAACTTTAATTGTCTTTTAAAATGTAAAAAGTAATTACAGTGGCATAACTGCAGTAGTTGGAGATATGGTATCGCGCACTTTTTGTGCAGACTTTAACACATTCTAGAACATCTTATTGTTCTATCATCAATAGATGACGGCCGCGCTGGCGCAGTGGTTCGAGTATTCGCTTTGCTAGCGGAGGTCCCGGGTTCGATCCTCGGTACAACCAAACAAAGAGATTTGTGTTCCGTTACGATGCTGTGTAGAAACCGTAAGGGGTATATCGCCTCTTAACTGATTAACGCGCTTCCATCTTAGACTGTATCATCACTTACCATCAGTTGAGATCACAGTCAAGCACTAATCTGTCAGCGGTTAAATAAAAAAGTTTTCGCAGCGCAAGCAATGACAGATTTTTTGGGACTAAATTTTTATACGCCTTGGGTTACAGTAATGCACTTTTATTAGGGACCCCTATATTTTTTTTAGAAAGTAATATAACCTATGTCGCTCTGTGAAAATGGAGCTTTCAAACGGTGAAAATTTTTTTGAAATCGGGCAATAATTTTTGTGTGAAAACATACAAATAAACATACATACAAAAACACAAATCTTTCCTCTTTATAACATTACTTTAAATATATATCTCCACAAATAAATGAAATTGGAGTTCGGGTTTGTAACTTAAGACATTGTTCTTAAATTTTCGTCTGTCCGTATTCTTGCTCCGGCTGATATCTAAAACAGTTGTACCTATTAAACCGGGACTCTAGATAGGCGATGCTAGACGGAATAACTCACTAGCTAGCTAATTTTATACGGAAACCAGAGATCCAGTATTACGATCACATATATGAAAGGTTCATCATTAATTATAATACCTATTTTTCTTAGGAAATGCATTTATGCACAAACCCCACCCCATGAATCGAGTGTGTGGGACTAGGAGAGGTAGATTTCGTAATACCCATTAAAACCTACGGGAACCAGGGTTCACCCCTAAGTGAGATGATCAACTTGGTGGCCCGGATCAATCCAACTGAGGATTCACTTACTCTCTAGAGCTCATGAGCCTCTTTTTGCGAGATGAAATGCTCTCAAAAGAAGTTCACACATGCCCGCCATCTCTCACTGGAGAGTATCACTTATACAACACTCACCAGCGAGATCAGCGCTATTAAGAGGTGATGCAGAGATCCCCAGACTACATAATATGATGTGTGAGATGTATCGCAGTGGTATATGCCGAGTTGATAGCTGCCACACAGATAGGAAGGGGAAGGCAATATTGTCTACGTGGGTTTTGAAGCAGCATTTCAATAATTTATGTTATTTATTTTAACTGCCAGTCCAAATTCTAGGCTGACTGATCAGCCTAGAATTTGGACTGACAGTTAATCGCAGCAAGACCAAGATCGATACTTCAAGATGGCATCAAACAGCGTCTATTTTCAATAGTACAATATTACATCATGACTTTCTTTGTATTTCGACGTAATAATCTGTCTATTGAACGCCTCGTCGGTCCGGGAAAGGTGGAAGGCAACTGACTGCGAGGGAGGTCACTTGACTTTCTTTGGACTAGTCTCTCGACATGATAATCTGTCCATTTAACGCCTCGTCGTTCAGGAAAAGGTGGAAGGCGACAAACCGCGTGGGAGGTCACCTTACTTCCTTTGGACTAGTCTCTCGGCGTGATAATCTGTCCATTGAACGCCTCGTCCTTCAGAATAAGGTGGAAGGCGACAGACCGCGAGGGAGGTCACCTGACTTTCTTTGGACTAGTCTCTCGACATGATAATCTGTCCATTGAACGCCTCGTCGTTCAGGAAAAGGTGGAAGGCGACAAACCGCGTGGGAGGTCACCTTACTTCCTTTGGACTAGTCCCTCGGCGTGATAATCTGTCCATTGAACGCCTCGTCGTTCAGGAAAAGGTGGAAGGCAACAGACCGCGTGATAGGTCACCTGACTTTCTTTGGACTAGTCTCTCGACGTGATGATCTGTCCATTGAACGCCTCGTCGGTCAGGGTAAGGTGGAAGGCGACAGACCGCGTCGGAGGTCACCTGACTTTCTTTGGACTAATCTCTCGACGTGATAACTTGTCCATTGAACACCTCGTCGTTCAGGGAAAGGTGGAAGGCAACAGACTGCGTGCGAGGTCCTCGGAATTTCTTTGAAGTGACCAGATCGAATCTGCTTTGGGAAGTTCATTGAACGAATGCAGCAGGATGACCTCGAGCAGGCAGAAAAGGCGATCCGTCGTCATCCGCATAACATCTGTCCCATCCGTTACTTCATGACCATCACAACCGCTCTGTCAAAAGTGTAACTGATAAGAAGAAGATTTTAATTATACTGAGATGCCTAGTACTAACTAAAAATGCTAGCCTGCTCTTGAAATCCATTCTGCACCCAAATCTTTTTTACTACTGAAAGCCCACCAGTCCAGACTCAGACAAATTAGAAAATGCATTTCTAAATCTGCTCTACTGTGGATTGAAATCAGAACCTCTGCTAGCAGAGCGAGTATATATATATTTATATTATTGACTAAGAGTTAGCTTTCTATATATCTATCAACATAATATAATAAATGTTTTTCCTGCCAAAAATGTCACTGGTTAATATACAGTATATTTAATTATATTGGGTAAATTATCAACAGTAGGATAATCATTTTAGATTAAACTTGAATCATCCTCAACAGATTACTTAATAATTCAACAACTACTAAATACTTCTCCAATTTCTGATTGCCTATTTCATTTTCTATTTTATCCCTTTCATGTCATATCCAATGGAGTTCTACATTCCTTCCATCTTACATACAGTAAGCCATCAAAACTTTTAATCACTAACACCATTGACATCTTCTCTACATCAAAAAATAAAGTTCTAAATATATATATTTAATTTATCTTAATTTCCATGTGCTCAAACTCACACACACAGTATCAGCTGAGACTCTTTATAAGACATTGTAAACAAGGAAAATCTGTAAATGGCATAAGATTTAATTTGTTTTTCTATGTATAAATTAGTCAAGCTGATTTGAAGGGTAAGGTTTGACAAAACCTAACAGATAATTACTTTTATATTTACAATATTATAGTAGCTATGTGCAGACAAATAAGAGTCCTATATTCCTTATCTCTAATATAAAAGGATCCATCAAAATTAAATCAAATTTCAGGAAAGAAATCCTAAGAGACAGACTTTAACTTTTACAATCCTAGTATACATATATGTAGAGTTCACTGTTATAAAGATAAATGTGGAATATCCCTTTGAATATCAGAATATATATGAACATTTACAGTTACACAGACACAGTTATTAATGATAAATGTCCATCACTGAAACATTCAAACAATTTGGAAAAGAGATATTGGAAACTTATTTTAGAAATATAAAGCTATTTAATAAGGCTATGGTTTTATGAGTAATATATCAGAAAAGATTAGAATTGAACTGTATCAAGGATCGGCTGACCAAATATATTGTATGTACATTACTATCCACACAATTCTCCCAATTCTTAAGAAGTGAAAATAGTTTGTTTGTAATAAAAAGGTAATTATCACAGGCAAAAGAGAATAGAGAATATGGAATGACTCTTTGAAAAATAATTTATATATCTAACCACCATAACCACCTTGTTTATGCAGAATAGATAAATTACTGCTACAAACAGATACAATTTAAATTATTGCAGAGCGAGATCAGTTATTTTAGTATATACAGACACATTTAAATAAATTCCCTGCTTCTCAAACCTACATTTCTATAACATATAATCAGATCATATTCCCTTCGGGTCCCAATTTAAATTAAATCATATATAATCATAAGTGTACCATTAGGAAGTCAAAACTATTAAAATTATATCCATTCGTAAACAATTCATCTAAATAACTTTATAGTTGTAAATCTTTGTTAATAGAACATATATGTGTGTAACAAAGTATTATTGAGCAAGGATTTCCTATAAATTTGTTTATGATATTATCAATATTTTTGAGACAATCACAAATATGCAACTCTTGCAAATAGACAACTCTAGTTGGGTAGAAAAAGAAATTATTCCTCTTAACTTCTTAATCTCTATTCTGTTATTGCAAATATTATATAGCAATTCATGTAATCCATAACAGGCTACATATTAAATATCTAACATAATAATTTGTTCAAACACTATTGGATTATAAATAAATAAAGAAACTTCATATAGGGACATCAAAATCATCACTACTCTACTTCTATTACGTTAACATTACAAAACATTTACAACCATAAATGGAAGTTAAACATCATTTCAAGTAAAATATACATATAAGTGATTGAATCTTAAAGATATAAGATATCTCATACAAGAAGACATGCCAATTAAATATGAAATAACTCAAACAAAAATAGTTTGAAACCTATTTTTTTTTTATAATTGACATTAACAGTTATATTTGTAATTATAACTGACCATTATTAAGAAGTGGAATAACAAAAAGAAATGTTTTTTTTTAATTGTGTATTTTGACTAAAACAATACAAACTGTATCATTGAATGTTGCCACTATTATATAGAGTCTATAACACAGAACTCTATGTAAGAAATCCAGTAGAGCCATCATAATATGACATAAAACATATTATTATAGTAAATTCTATATAAGAAATCCAGTAGAGTCATCATAATATGATATAATACCTATTATTGTACTAAATTCTATGTAAGAAATCCAATAGAGCCATCATAATATGATATAAAACCTATTATTATACTAAATTCTATGTAAGTAATACAGTAGAGCCATCATAATATGATATAGTACATATAGCAAAAAAATAGAGTTGCAAAATATATACATGTAAAAAACATAACAGAACAGGTCAAAGCCATAAACAATAGTAAGGTGAATAAAGTTAATGAGTATAAATTAAATAAAGAAACAAAGAGATATGAACCTATCAAGAAATATTTACATCAATACATGGTGATAAAAACAAAATTGTGACCACACTTCTTACCAGTCCTAATCACACAATTTTAAAACATACATGCAAAAATTAAAAACTTTATTGTCTTAATTTAACATTAGATTATGAAGTGAAATTTCTTATGGTAACAAAATAATAGAACAAATTTTTGTTACATGTTACATGTTTAAGTTACTGTCACACTTTACTAAGAAAAGTGAATTTACCTATTTGCAAATTACTTATAAGATGAATTTGAAATAAAATTACAATATATTGACAGCCTCTCTATGTATGCTTTATGGTTTAAGGCATTTATTTTCCACAAAGAATATAACATTCAGTTAAATGGAAAATTAGGGTATTGTGAATATCTAGATATATCATCATATCACCCCTATTATCAACCAAATATGATGCTCACAAATACGTCATTGGTACAAAACTAATAAATAATGTATCTTTGAAAAAGTGTCTTACTAAATTAGGATTTCAATGACTCTATACATTGGAGTTCTCAATATATTTCAATGGCTGTTCTCAATATTGATATAATTTAATACACCATTAGCCAAAGAAATTCCACTTCCTCTGCATCTTCAATGATATATGCACACTTTTCTTAAGTATTGTATATAACAAGACAATAGCACTCACCTGATTTCTAATAGTAGCAACTGGAGTAAGTCCTAAATGGTTTTGTCCTTGCTGAAGAAATTGGTTAGTCCCCGGAGCGAGCATTCCTGCTTGGCTTAAAAACATGAGATGTTCTGCACTTTTGCCTATACCATTAATGGCTTGGATAGGATTACCAGGATGTTGATGCATGTCATAGAGACCTTGCTGTCCCATCTGAGGGGCATTCTGCATGCCTTGAAGAGGCGGCAGCATCATTGGACTGTTCTGTATTGTCAAATTATTTCCCATAGTATGATTTTGCATCGGTGCTAATTGCGTGTGTACCATATTAGTTGTCAAATGTGCCGGATGGCTCCCTATAATTGAAGGGTTTATAGCCAGTGTACCAACAGAGGATGCTATTCCTTGATTAATATATTGATGGGGATTAGATTGTGAGTTTTTCATTTGAACTGGCCCTTGTTGAATGTTATTCATAGTTATATGTGTAGCGTTCTTCCATTTATCTTGGTTCTGAAAATGCAATAATTCTTTCTGTAACTCTATAATTCTATAAAATTTGACATGACACATGTTTATTTTGTTAAAAAAAACAACACTAAAGTTATTTAATTACACTACATGGTTTTGACATATAATTGTTATGGAACACAAATCTCTTGATTTGGCTGTATATCAAATTGGAAAATGTAATTGCCTAAACTCATCTATCTACTAGAGATCAAAACCAGGCACTTCTGCTACCACAGCGATTAATCACAATACTGCGCGAGCGAAGCCAATACCGAAATCATACACGAAATTAATAGAATGCACACCAACCTCTGCCATAGAGTCGTCGCCGACAGCCCAGCGCTGTTTGGGCGCTAGCGAGGAGAGCTCTTCCTGCGAGTCTCGCTGGAACACATAATGCACTCCGGCGTCGTCCTGGGCGCGGGCCTGCGACACCCGAGTGCTCTGCAAGCCCGCTTCGCCCGTCTCCTCCTCGCCACCCGCGCCCGGCCACTTCATTGGGCTACCGTGAGGTTCGAGCATTCAGTTTCACTATTCCTCGAATCCTCGCAACCGTAAACACACAAAGCTAATCAATCTTCTGTTTATAAACACGATCTCTCAATATTGCCGATATTATCACAGTTTTATTATAGATTCAACCTCTCAACATGATAGAAATACTAAATGCGGCTCCTCGGATCGAGCACTGAAGCCATTTAAAGACTATAATAGTCTTTTTGTCTTTGTAATGACAGCTACGATACAGTTTAATCGAAGCACGATGACAGCCGCTTTATGAATCAAAATACTGCATGAAATTGCAACCGTCTTTTTTCGAGTTACGACGAAATCTTAGACGGGACAATGAATATTAAACAACGGTCCATGTGAACATTCCAGTTTTCTTTATTATTTGCGAATTATGTACCGGAGTACCAGTGTTCCTATACAAAATTTTCGGCGTCGAAAAGTAAAACGAATAAACACCCAAATAAAACACTATTAACACAATTCTAAATCAAAATCAGCACAAATATAATTACTATATGTACACAGGACTATTTACAATGTGTAATATGTACAGAAAACTCGAATTATGCCATTGGCTTTTGTCGATACTTTTCGATTTGGAAAAGACTACAAACATCCTTCATTGCCTATCCGCCATAGTCGGTCGGGCAGATGCTATGCGCGCGCAACGCGCAAACCTATACTATAAACATAAATAAATACACCTAAAACGTTCCTTTATTTAAAATTAAAAAGTCAATTTAAACAAATTACTAAATTTGTAGTAAAGATACCGTTTATTTCATTAAGGCCATAGAAAATAGTCAGAAGGCGTTTAATAACAAAAAAAAATAATGTCATATTTAGAATGTAAACAATTTAAAAATTAGCATATCTTTATTCGTGAAATATTATTATTAGATAAAAATTATATTAAAAAATTAATCTTAAAGTTTGTTAAGGCACGAAAATACATTTTGCCTTGTTTATGATATGCATTCATATAAACGAAAAGAAATACAATGCGTAGAATGGAGTAGTTATAACCTTCAGTGGCAGCAATATCTGAATTATGGAGAATAGATTATAATAATCAGTACTAGCTCAATAACACAGAGCATACATAAAAAAATTATAAAAAGATATTTAAATATCACACATTGTTATTATATATATAAATACTTGTTTAAATGTCAATTCTGCAAAAAATAATATTTTTAACAAAATATTTAGTAAGGTAAGGAACGTCCCACCACTGTGTACAGACATCACTCATAGGAAAGAGGGTTTATAGAAAATAGACTTCATAAAGCCGAAAGTTATTATTCTAGATAGATAGATAAATAGACAACTCTTTATTGCACACGATATCAGGTTTACATAATTTATTACAATGAATTATTCTACTAATTCACCTATTTTTAAGAACAGCCTCATCGCTTTGAGCAATCTCTGCCAGGCAACTGTTGAATAAATACTTACTTACTTTTACTACTATGTTATATATATATATATATATATATAATGTAAAAATCTATAATATTTACAGAACTACAAATTTTTAAATATTAGTAGAAGCCGTGCTAAATTCTAATGGTGACATATAATATTCTTTTAAGCATATACAAGCGTACCTTTATCCCTATAGTAAGTACTAAAACAGCTTTTACCGGTAATCAACCAAAAAAATACAATCAACAATAATATACAATAAAATTAATAAAAATCCTAATTATCTATCCTTTAAAACTGTAAGTTAAAACTTATAGAAGAGCTAAAAACACCTAGTCAAGAGAAAATCTTCTAAATATAAATCTATGTGCTAAAGCGACAAACACCCACTCGCACAAACACACACATACGCCACACGCATTTCTCACAGTCTTACTATTGTTGCACGTTTGAATGATTAAAATACATGTAATTTTGATATAATATATATATATAATTGAGAATTTAAAATAGTCTAATTACATTTTTTTCCAAATTAATAAAGGAAGGAGAGTAAGTCTCACCCTGATATGTTACCAATGGCGGTAAAAAATTAAATTTTAATTTTTTCCATTTCATCATGGTGTTTTACTGCGGGTTGGCAGTCCATACATATCCCAGACCTACTTACAAGACGTGTAGTTTTCCTTACGATAGAGTTTACATAAGTTCCTTTTGATTAAGAGATTTAATTGTGTGTGCTCAGAATACATACTCGTGACTTCTATGAAAGGAATCCAAGCGTGCAGCATTGGCATCAAATATTAAAGCTTAATACTTATATCACATTTTTAGGCAGTATGGCAAAAATATATATATATCCAATATGTCCGATTAGTATTAATCAACAGGTACCAAAACAGAATTTTGAGTCGCCGTTCACATTCAATAGATGAGCAAATAGGTTACAATTTCCATGTGATGCATGGTATCTCAAGGTAGTTCAATAAAATGGGGTTAATTAGGATTATGTTTACATACCTCGACTATTAATATTTTCTTTCAAACAATATTGCATGCTCGCGAACACTATCCGTGACCATTGGTCAAAATAACGCAGCATTGAGTCTTAGCGATATACGAGGGCTCTGCATATTTCCATAAATCCGCTACTACCAACATGATTCTGACGTACGTAGAGTAACTGCACGCTCGTTACGAAGGCTCAAAGGTAACTGTCGTGGTGGACGCTCGAAATATACTTTCACGCTAAAAAAACGTGGGTATGTCGAAAAAAGATTTATACGACGAATCATAATAAAGCAACATATCACTTTTTCACCTCATATGTGATTACATTTACCTTAGAGTACGTTTTTAATTAAGAAAAACAAACATGTTTAAAGTATTTTATTATTGGGAAGAATTTCCAAGGCGATATTGACGATTGTGTGACACGAAATTAATTCAGTCTACCTGCATTTCCAATAATAGTGAAGCGTTTTTATAATATTTTATTATTGCGCAATAGTTCATGCATAACTTACGAATAAGTTCAACTTTTTGTAGAAGGTGATTATATTAAAGTTGGATGACGCTAAATTAGCAAACCATGACGGCGTCACATCGTTTGATCAAATTTTTTTAACCCTGAACGCCTAGTGAAGATTTCTTTCATTATTAAGATATTGTTGAAAAAAATGAATCAATAGTTTCAAATTATCAAACAAATATTAATGAGCAAAGTTTATCAAAGATGTGTGTATAAAATGAACTCAGTTTAAGCCAGAAGTTATCTAATTGTCATATTTCAGATAAGTACTAGCAAAATGAACTCTTACATGTTTCTTCTCATTTGAATGATTGATGACATGATTACTAATAAAATATTTTCTAATATCCATAATTTTGATGCATATTATTTTGTCGTACTTTCCTTTAAATTAAAAGTAAATAAACATACCTCTCTCACAATTTAAAAGCATAATAATTGTAAGAAAAGCGATTTTTCTTTTGCATGACACTGGTTGCTTGATTCTTTGTGGAATATAACTGAAATAACTTTTTTTCAATATGTGCTAAGCAAATATATAAAGTATTTTGAGGTATTACCATGTAGATATTTTCCTCTAGTCTACTAAAGAAAAACACATGTATGAATTGAATTGCTAAGTAAATATTGTAAATGAGGTTAAGAATTTGTCTTTTATCAGAGCAGAAAACTATGCTATCAAGAAAATGTCAAAGGAGCAACTTAAAGTGTAATATAAGTTACTATTCTTATTTTTATATAATTTTAAAATGATTCAACTTATATTTAACATATAGTATTCTATATGTAAAATGTTTTAAGCAACTTTCAATAAATATTATTATTATTACACAACAAATATTAATCATGTAAAGCTGATATATAACTAACGTTTGCCCTATGAAATCATAGGGCAAATGTTACTTTTGAAAAGGTATAAGTAAGTCATAAATAAAAAAGGCAATTTTGAAAAATTAATTTTATTGAATAAAGTTTCTGAACTTAATCTATATTGGTTTAATCTTAAAATGAAGTCCAATGAGAGAAAATACAAGACATTTAAGATCTTGCACTAAATAGTAGAAACAGCGTAGACCTTCCGGGTCGCGGGATTGGTTAACATCAACCAAAGAGCCAGTCTTCGATGTAGTGAAAGAAATGTGCTCTTCACCAATTACTATTTCTAATTCCTAAAAAAATATAAAAATACAATTTAAAATATAACACCACTTACTTGGAACATGAAATAAAACAAAAATATTAATTAAAAAATTGAATCTAGCTATTCCAATGTGTAAATTTTTTTATATTCTTAGTGAAAACTTTTTTATGATAAAATATATCATGGTGTCCAAAATATATAAACTCAAAATCTCAATTTAAAAATAAAAATATACTTTATTCAAATAAGCTCAAAAAGCACTCTTCAATCAACCGTATTCTGCCTGTTCGTAAAATAGATCTACCAATTCAGAAAGTTGCTGAGAAGAACCTGGCAAGAAACTAAGTTACTCATTTAAAAATCGGTTTCATAAGTTGTGCATCACAATGTATGATATTGTGCATCTATGTACAATTGAAATCAAAGCCAAAAATTTCTATCACTTAAATAATCTTCAACATTATAATATTCCTCTGGTAAAAAGATATTTATAATATTTCTCTTAAAATTATGTGGTAGCAAATCCAAAACTGATTGTGCTATCTTACTAAAAATAAGTCAACCCAAACTGATGAACTGAACTCAATCAAATTATTTCTGAATCTTATTGAGACTTATAGTAACACATAGTTCTGGATGCCTGTTTCTCTTAAATAAAACTAGATTAACTGACAACCTCCCTGTCATAATTGGTCCATCTGTCTGAGATTAGGGCATACAAAATACATGTACATACTGTCATATGTGTTCATTTAGTGAAAAGCTATTAATTTTAAATTTGAAACAAACACTCAAATTTTATTTATTTGTATTTATATATAGATGTTACCAAACCATATTACTATTCATGTTAAAAAATGTGTGGGTTTATGTAACAGAAAATAAAATATTAATCAGTTTTTAGTAAAATTGTCTACGATAACTGTTACAACAATCCAGTGTACATAGTGATCCAGTAACACAATACTTTACTATTTTATTTCATTAACTTATGACATTATTAATCACACAGTACATACTTGTCTACCAACACGATCTGGTTGAGGCCACAAACGGTCGTCTTCGTGCATTATTTCCGAATCAACTATGATTCTTTTAAGTTCATCCATAACGCACGGATGCACATATGCTTCTTTTCGAATCATAGTATCATTTTTGTAGTTGGAATTGTTAGCATAACGTAGCTTACCGTCGGGCCGGAATTCGAACTCTAAAAACTCATGACCAAATTTTCCTTTATGCCCCACATAATATCGTATGTAAAAATCTGATGACATTATTTTCTCCGTTTTAGAAATTTTGACGAAAATTCAAAAGTCGATTAAATTAAATGCTAGATATATTCTATTTATATTAAGTAAGCAAACTTTCTTAAACTTTTCATTGATTATATGTATGAAGACAAGTAAAAACAGTTTAATCCCGGTTTTTGATAGCGGTTAACAGTGGCGTCAAGCGTGTACGATGACAGTACAGATTATGTCATTGTATAGTCAACTTGATAGATTCCAGATAATATATATTCTTTTAAAGGAATAGAAATACTGTCATAATTTTGTCACAAATTAAGTAATGCAAAATATACATATATACACAGCATCACGCCTCATTCCCATAGGGGTAGGCAGAGACAACATCCTTCCACTTGCCACGATCCTTGCATATCTCCTTCGCTTCTTTCATTCTCATTAAACCTTTCATACAAGTTCGTCGGTTTAGAGTACTCTTGACCTGGCCGTTATTTAAAATGTCCTGGATTTGGTCCAGGAACGTTCGCCTTGGTCTTCCCCTTCCAACTTTCGCATTCACTCTTGACTCATAAATCCTTTTTGTCAGTCTCCTTTCATTCATTCTCTCTACATGCCCAAACCATCTAAGCATACCTTTCTCAATTTTAGTCACTACGTCTTCTTTTATACTACAACATTCTCTTATCTCTCTCGTTCTTTCTTTTGCACCGTGTTTAGCGATTCGCCCAATGCACCCACCTCTTCAGTACACGTAAGCTGTGTTTAACTTTTTAAAAACCGATGATCCAGGCGTCCCGTTACAAATAGATTTTTATTTATTTTAATCCCTCTAGATTATTTTCGGTAATTTAATTTAAATCTATATTCGTTTATTTATTTAAATGTATATTTAGTATAGAAAAAAATATTCTTGTGGTCAATATTATAGTTAAATAGTAAATATCTAAGACATTACTCTGTTACATGTGCTGTCTAACTAGAATTTTTTTCAATTTTGGAGATAATATGTAATTAATGGCAGATTATGGCACTATCATTTCTTTAACTGTTACATAAATACGTCCAAAGTGGGTGGCATTCTATGCTCGTTGTATATATAAAATATACAGTAGATTTTGTGTATCTGTAATCTGTCGCACATGACCATAGTGCAGTAGAATTTTCATTAATCAAATCCGACAAGTAAATCTTTTCTTTCTGACCCAGCCAAGATGGGTGAGTGCTTTGCGCTTAATGTAAAATATATCTGTTAAAATCGTGTAATTTGGTAAAAATATTATAATAATTGTTTTTGCAAAGTGTAGTGATACGACTGGAAGTCATAATTACGCATGTATTTTTGTATACTCTTAAAGTTATTTGTGCTATAGTTAACTTATAATCGGGTATGTTGTTCAGGTATCAGTCGTGATCACTGGCATAAAAGAAGGGCTACTGGCGGCAAACGTGCTCCCATCCGCAAGAAGAGGAAATATGAGCTCGGTCGTCCGGCTGCCAACACAAAGGTAAAATCATAACCTATAAAAGTAATACTGTATGGCAATAATCTAGTGATAGGTTATATTAGTTGAATGTTGCTTACAGTTCTGTCCTTTCAATGTATATACAATTATTGTAGGGTTACATTTGATTCTATTATTTACTAACAAATTATTGTTAACTTTCAGCTTGGCTCTCAACGTATTCACTTAGTGCGTGCTCGTGGTGGTAACATCAAGTATCGTGCTTTACGTCTTGACACAGGAAACTTCTCTTGGGGATCTGAATGTACGTATATACTTATTACTTAAAATTTAATTTCGGATTCTCTCGGTAGGTTCATTTGTTATTAACCATGGGTCACTTTAAACATTGTTTTCGGAGTATATAAAAATGTTTTATGTTAACAAAGATAACAGTTATAATTATGTATATCTATGAAGACTGGCTTGTAATATGTGTTATGTTTAGATCCAATTAATTCGTTTGAGATTTTTATATATTAACACTGTTAGCATTATATATTGCTTCTCCTTGAATTATTAGTTAAATCTCTACAAAAAAATTTAGGAGATATCAAATTATTGAAAGAAAGTGAATCAATTGCTCTAATCTAAATTAAGTAATGATAATGGCTAATAAATATCAACTGAGTTTGTTGTGAGCTCCTCTTTTTAGGACAGTAATGGCATAGTAGTATAAAGATAAAGATCTTTGCAAGAAATATATTGTTTACAGAATATAAGACAAAAATATTATTAACATTTGAATAAGCCTAAAACTCAACTTGAAGTGGCTTTTCAGTTTGCACCCTAGTATGTCAACTGCCAACACCTTTGTAAAAATTAAAAACAAAGTAGTAAAAAATTCAAAGATCATAAAAATGTAACATGAACAGATTGTGTAGTTAAATAAAATTACTTCAAAACTTGCATATTGTGATTTGATATACATTAATAGCATTATCAGTCATTGCTGATTCCAAGTCTCTAAAAGTCTCCTTGAATGAAGTTTTTGAATTAAAATCTTTTTACAGGTTCAACTCGCAAGGCCCGTATTATTGATGTTGTGTACAATGCATCCAACAATGAATTGGTGCGAACTAAAACCCTCGTGAAGAATGCTATTGTTGTGGTGGATGCTACACCATTCAGACAGTGGTATGAGTCACATTACCTCCTACCACTCGGTAGAAAGAAGGGGGCTAAGTTGGTGAGTAGCTGTTATTTTTTACTTAAACAATTCCTAACACATACTTTAAACCTTTTACACTCCTTATTGTTTAAAGAAATAATCTAGAATTCTCAACCATAAATCTAATTGATCTGTTAATACTGTACTGTTGGTGTTGAATAGCCATATTTCAGATGACAATTGGATTTTTTATTCTGTATAATATATAATAATTTTTATTCTTTAACTAAAAGAATATATATTTTGCATACAGTATAATTGTGTAATTTGTAGGTTGCACTTCAAATGCAGCTATAATGTTTTACTACAGTTGTTTATATTTTCATAGTTGCTTCATTGGTCTAGTGATTAGGATGTTCATGAGCCATGAGATCCTGGTTTCTAGTCCTGGGTTGGGAAGATTAAAAAATCCATATTTGAGTTTTCTATTAAAATTTTGGCAGTATTTCTCCAAAGTTGGTCAAGTAGGCAGTTTGCTCCACCACAGGGCCTTGAATATCACATTAAGCCATTAGTCTTGGGACTGATCTCTCTCCAGTCATGTCAGCTTTCCGTCACATTAGGCTATGAGAGTGAAGGAATAGAGAGTACACTTGTGTACCGTGCCTGCCAAGCTCAGTAGAGCAGAGTAGTTAAAAACCCACTCTTTTATGAGTGAAGCAGCCTGTATGCAGTAGTGGGACATTAATGCTACTAACTCCTTACCAGCTAACAAGTGTAAAAGAAAATGTATGTAATTTCTTTTAACTTTTTTATCCCACTACTACACAAAAACCTGTTTTTATTATTATTATTTTTTTTAATTCATTGGGATCAACAAACAGTACACTAATACATGTTAAATAAAGTAATATGAATAAGACTTATATTAATTACTTACGCATCAACATTGGTAACTTATAAGTCTTGGGAACACAATGTGTGTTATAGGAAGGGCCCTGATCACTGATAACATGGTTTATACTTTTGCAAGATTTTAAGACTACAACATATAAAAAATTAAATTTTTGTTTGTTAGCAGAAGTCTTGCGGTTTGATTCTCATCATGATTAAGTGAAATCAGTCATTAAAAACTGGCTAAATGATGATAATGTTTGCGTGTCATATGACTCTTCTATGATTATATGCTCTTTTGCTGACACTGGACCAAGATAGTGTTCATGTTATATATTGTGGGAATATATATTTAAAAGTTGTTTAACTGTCAACATGTAATTTCAGACTGAAGCTGAAGAAGCAATAATAAACAAGAAACGCAGCAAGAAAATTGCTAAGAAATATTTGGCAAGACAGCGTCTCTCAAAGGTTGAAGCTGCCCTTGAAGAGCAATTCCATACTGGACGTTTATTAGGTAAGCAAATCCTTACATATTTATCCGGGTAAAATTTCGGTAACAATATTTAGATTTAAATCAAAATATTTGTTGTCTGTATGTTGGTAACATGTCTACCACTAATTTAGAATGTGCATTCCACTGAGAGGAACTTAAGAAACTTATTTGAATATTTACAAAACTTATAGTTTATTCATATTATGTATTGGCGCATTTTTAAAAACTTGAAGAGTACTCTTTGAAATTTCATGGACGGTGAAGATATTTTATATATTTACAATATTTATCTATCGTAGCACTCTGAAGGTTATGGTGGATTGAAAATTTTGTAAGAAAAGGTGCCCAGAACAAAATTATATCAATACTCATTTGATGTCCAGCCGACCAAACTATAGAATGCATAGCCTCGTTATATCCAGAAGGAAGAATCTCTAGCATCCATTAAAAATCTGACAAAAATATGCTTGTCTCTTAAAGTAGTGTTAATTGTTGACAACATTATATACATATATTCAAACATATAATAAGTTCATATATATGGTATATATTAAAATATTGATAAGTTTATTTATTATTGTATATGTCTAAGTTCGGCATGGCAGAAGAATCACATAAATAAAATAAATGCGGTAGAGATGAGTGTTGAGAAGTATGTGTGGATTAAAACTGAGTGACAGAGTAAGAAATAGTGTGATAAAAGAATGTTGTGGTATAAGAGAAGATGTAGTGACTAAAATCGAGAAAGGTATGCTTAGATAGTTTGGGCATGTAGAGTGAATGAGTGAAAGGAGACTGAAGAAAAGGCTGTATGAGTCAAGAGTGAATGCAAAAGTTGAAGGGGAAGACCAAGGCGAACGTTTATGGACCAAATCCAGGACATTTTAAATAGGGGCCAGGTCAAGAGTACTCTAAACCGATGATATAGTATGAAACGTTTAATGAGAATGAAAGAAGCGAAGGAGATATGCAAGGATCGTGGCAAGTGGAAGGATGTTGTCTCTGCCTACCCCTATGGGAATTAGGGGTAATGCTTTTTATGTATGTATAAGGGTGGTGTTTGTGTGTATGTTTATGATATTGACGACCTCCTTTGCTACTTCAGCTTTTATAACTCAAGGTTGTCTGAAAGAAATTGCTATTATTAAGATCACCTGTTGTACTTTCTTTTTCTATTTAGTTAAGCTTATTACTTTTAAGGTGCAATAACATGTATAAATAAATTAAAATAAAATATTTGAGTATAAAATGTTTGTTAAGTGACATCTTTGTAACATTTTCTAGCAGTTTGTTATAGAAAAACATACAGTTACCCTTTAATGAGTAGTCAATTTTATGGAGCCTACTTGAAATATATTAGAATTATGCCAGTGTCAATATTTTTAAGGACATACTAGTTTTCAAATATGTATGTGCAGTGAACCATCTATACTTATCGCTAGTGTTAAAGGTTACAGAGACTGACAAACTTAATTAGTTTTAAATGATGATATCGAGAAGTTTTGAGACTGCAATATGGTTGGTTGCCGTTTTGGGAGCCATCCTGCAGTTGTATGATCACTTGTCATAGTTACTCTGAATCACACTACAATAATAATTTGTTAATATTTATTATTATATATGTAATATTAAAAGTTGTTAATAATTTTCCAGCGTGCGTAGCGAGTCGGCCGGGCCAGTGCGGTCGCGCCGACGGCTACGTGCTCGAAGGCAAGGAACTGGAGTTCTACTTAAGAAAGATCAAATCCAAGAGGGCTAAGTAGAAGAGTAATGTTTAAATAAATACAAAAAAACCTATGACTTTTTTTATTTCTCTGACCTTTTGCAAGAGTGGTGTGTAAGTACCTATGATAAAGATTGTGTACACAAAAAAAAGGACTTTAATGCCTCACAAAAAACAAATATATATATATTGGAGGGCAGGTGTCTGTGGAACGCTGGCGCCACCTATATATCGGCGTGGGACAGAGTCATGTGTCTTCAACTGGCGGTGTGTCTCGGTGGTTGTCGGTCCGCCATAGCAGTCGACTATAGAAACTTGCGTTCCTAGTATTGTTATGGCGTTCGTGTAAATTGATATGGGGAACATTAAGTGATTGAACATTATACTCTGTGTTATTTAATAAAGTGTTTGATTGCACCAATATTACCCATCAACGCCTACAGTATCGAAATGAATATTATGGATGCCATTAATGACGATGTTGGCGGAGAACCCTACGCCCCTCTGCTTTTATGCTCTCTTGTTCTCCGACGTATATATATAATTTTCGTGTCACGGTGTCAGAAGAACTCTGAAACGGTTCGACCGACTTTGCATGAATCAGCGTGCATATCGGCTAGGGTGGAAAATCGAAATTTATTGTTTTTATGATGCAGCATACAAAAATACAACACAATTTTTCTATCACCAGCAAGTATAATGTGTGTAGGTTTTTAAATTATTTTATCAATAATATACGACAGCCACATTGTAGCCTTATAAACTAACACTAAACTTGAAATAAAAATAATATATAAATACAAACAAAAATTACTAAAGCTGAGCATAGTCATTAACAAATTTATACAGTTTTTAAAGCCAAATTCCAAAAGTTACCTCATCGATAGATTCTCAACTTGTGAGCGATAATAGCCTAGAATAGTAATGCATTTGCCTAGCAAAAATATTATTCAACTAAGCTATTCCCGGTAGAGTTGACTAACTGCCGATAGATGACCTTGAAAAATGATAATATCGATAACAAAATTAACTACAACTGTTGATTGGAAGCAATAGTAAATAAATCGTTATTTAAATGTAATTCAATCAAAAAACGTACATCAGCGTGAATCATGTACAGAAATTGTACATGATTCACGTTGTGTAAAGAATAAATGTCTTTCTTTCTTTCTAATAGTATCATATTAAATCAAAAATAGTATCAATACTATCGATAGTTTTATAACCGCCGATAGTGTTGTTCCCCAATTATAGCTTACGTGTCAAGTAGTGCTAAATCATTCTTACTCGCTGTACCACTGTTACTAGCAATACAGGTATACTGTAGGCGATTGGGTGACATATCTAAAGTTTTACTCCTAATCGCATATCGGTATTCGATAGAATCGATACTATTTTTGTATAACAATCGTCGTCGTCGTTGCTTCAACCGATGGACGTCCACGGCTGGACATAGGTCTCACGAAATGATGCCCACAAGGCCCGATCTTGCGCCGCCTGGCTCCAGCGGCTACCGGCGACCCTCCTTATATCGTCGGTCCACCTTGTGGGGGGTCTTCCTACACTGCGTCGTCCGGTGCGGGGTCGCTATTCCAGCACCTTCCGGCCCCAACGTCCATCGGTTCGTCGGACTGAGTGCCCCGCCCATTGCCACTTCAGGTTCGCGATTCGTAGGGCTATATCGGTGACTTTGGTTCTGCTACGGATCTCCTCATTTCTGATTTGATCGCGTAGAGAAACTCCGAGTATAGCCCTCTCCATCGCACGCTGAGTGACTCTGTATAACAATACTATTAGCCTATATCATGCTATCGATAGTATTGATCGGCCATCGATACTATTTATGTGACGTCATCTACCGATAGCTTAGCGATGGTCGATTATCGATAGGCAACACTAATTCCCGTATATGTCACCAGCGTTATGATCCCGTGGTGTATCTCCACGGGATCATAATTAAATTCAGTATCGGATCCATACTCAAATCCTCCTAAAGATGATGAGTTTCAATAAAATCGGTCTAGCCTTTCAGTGAAACGTCACATCAATAAATAAAATTGTTTATATGATTATATTTCATTATTCGTTATCATATTATTTGAAATTTTTCCAGTCCATCCTACCTCAAATAAGAATTGTAACAAAAATCAGCAGGTGAAATTTTCTGAAATGTTTTAAGACTCTTAATCAGGTATACAATAAAAGTCAATATTACAGTATTCTGGTATTTAATGGGTCTACCATCTTGCCGGCCATTAGCGCCACGTGTATGTTTGTGTCCATGACGAAGTACAAAAACGGATATGTCGCAGAGAACAGCACTGGATTCCTGTTGCTGATGTATCCTGAACAAAAACACATATACAAATTAATTGCTGTTCGTTAGCAAAAGATCCACAAGGGTCGAAGTGCATCCACTGCCTCAATGGGTCCCACCGCGAAATAATAATAGTCTCGCTAAAACTCGAGAACGGAAACAAGTCCAGGGAAGATTTAAGAGGTGGAAAAATAGGCAAAAATTCTTGGAATATAGTATAAAAAATAACCTAAATCTCCCTTAGAAACCATTCCTACCTGTGCAATATTTGATGTTCGTCCCGTCGTTTAGAAATCAATTAAATATAAAAGTTGTTCAGAAATCAAATTAAATTTATAAGAATAATTCAATTTTTTTTGTTTTTTACATTGACAATCAACAAATTCTGATAGAAACTGTAACACTTGCGGACTAAGGCGGGAATCTAGTCGTAAAGGTTTTTTTTTATTACGCTTTCACATTTCTTACTAAAGTTGAAACATTTTGCAATTATTCCTTTAGTTTTTTATTTATTGATTCTGAGGCGGTACAAAGATCGCCGATTCCGCTCGTATAGTATAAAGATATAAATTGATATACAGTAAATAAAAATGTTAAAGGCAATTTTGAATCGTCGAATGACGTCATATGAATGAACTTAAATTCTAAAATTAAGAGACCTTCGCATCTTGTAGAATCCGTAATAAACGAGGTCGGATATCATTTTCAATCATCGCCATTACAAGTTTATTTAAGTTAGAGCAACTTATTACTCCAAGTTTTTCTAAAGTAATCCTTCAAATTGATTTGTATTATTTTTTAATTATTGGCTATCAGGTGTGACAGTTGCGAACACACGACTTCGCCAGTGTCACATGAGTTGGAAAAGGTACGAAGGAGATTTAACGGTTTCTGAGATTTTGTTATGTATCTGTGGATTTTGTGGTTATTATTAGACGCCTAGTCTCAAGCTTCGGCTTTTCCTCGTCGCGGTGTCAGACGCGTACTCCTGATACCATGGGAATATGGGGAAATTCGTGTCTGTCTCTATTTCGAAAGGAATTGCTTTGCTAAATTTCAAGTCAAGTTTGGAAAATTTCTTAATGAGCGAGAAAGTTTAGTGAAGTAAGTAAAACCATCTTCTCATTGTTGCCTTTTAAATCGGTTGATTTCAAAGTTTATAAGGGACATAAGTACCGACAAATTTTTGTATTTTATACAAGGTGTAAGGAAACCGCTCCCAAAAACGAAGACAGATGCTAGTACTAGTGACACCTTGATGATGGGACGGAAAAAAAAATCAATCCTGATGAAAAAAGTCATATTTTTTTTCCGGTATGATGCTGTGTAGTAGCCATAAAGGGTAAATTGCCTCTTCACAGATTAGCGCGCTTCGATCTTAGACTGTATTATCACTCAAGGAGTTCCCTAACACTTTGCATAAATATATAAATTTAATTTCATTGCGAATCGATCAAAATCACAAAACTGTCGCAACAATGCCATCATTAGTTTATGCGTAAACATGTACGTTCGTCCTTGCCATATAAATGCGTTGGAGCAGTGAAAAAATATTCAAATGATTTATGGGCACAGGAAACAAATCATCAGGTAATTCTTCTCATTGATGTAATTGAAAAGTTGGTATATCAAATCATCATTTCCATCTCGATTAGGTATTTAGGTCACAGTAATGATGTTAGTGTAATGGATGATTTTCTATGATTGTGTTTGTAATACGGTCTACCAACCATGAATCTATATGCATTAGTAAAATTGCAGTAAATTTTTTACGTCAAAGTGTTTGGCCTTGGCTTTTTTAAAATCGGTAAATGAGAATGCCTAAAAATACAGCTTGCTGGCTATTAAGTGAAGGTCGACGCCCATAGATATTTTCAGAAATAATAATCATTCCTCATCTCGCCTTCTGTCAATCTCGAGCCAATATTAGCCATTTGTACAGCAAATATAATGCTTCAGTGAATAGGCCAACAAAAGGGCACTGTTTATTCCTACACATTTCTACTGTATCACCCCGCCAAATTTGTAACTTTGCGCAACTACTGAGATTATTTTAACAGAAGACCCAATATCAATTTTGATTTCGCCCTTTCCGGGACACAACTCCAAACCTCTTATCTAGAGCCGAAAAAGTTACAGACCACAAGACCAATGAGACAGTTAATTTAGAAATTGCCATTGCGTTAGGATTTTAATGGATTAAAAATACCTAGTAACAGCGTTTTTACGTACCACGTCTATATAATGGCCACAAACGAAAGAGTCGTCCTTGACCACGTCGTCGTTACCTCAACCTATGGACGTTCACTGCCAGACAAAGGTCTCTTCTTTCAAATGATTTCCACTAGGCCCAATCGTGCAATGCCTGTATCCAGCGACTGCCGGCCACCCGCCTGATCTCTTCGGTCCATCTGGTGGGGGAAGGGGGGGTTTGTCTGACGACTGCGCGTTTTCCGGAGCGAAGCGGCCACTCTAGCTACGTCCATCGGTTCTGCAAACTATGTGCCACATCCATTGCTACTTCAGCTTAGCAACTCCTAGCCTTCTCTCGAAGCCCATCATCAGCGACCATACCTCCGAAAAATACATAATCGCTGGCAACGAGAGAGTACGTAATAGTAAATAATACTCCATGTACTCTTATATAGGTTCGATTTCCAACAGGGCACATTTAGTAATTATATATTCTATTCGATCTTTATCTGGCCTGATGGTAATCGCTCGTCTCTCGTAGAAATAATCCCCGGATTAAACCGATATGTTATGTTTACACACTGCCGGATACGTGGAAGCCAGTGGTGGAGTTATGCCAAATGAACAAATGACGCGAGTTTTCAAAATTAAAACGTGACGTGGTGAAATTAAAATAATGGATGGGCCAGTGAAAAATTAAAGACAGATTCTGCCTCTGATAGCTTGATGCAACCGCCTACAGCAGTTACGTCGTGACCACGATTCATGCAACTGAAATATCGACAAAATTCAAAAACGCCATCGTGGTATGTACCTGTTAAGATATTTTTACACAACAGTTCGTTTAAGTTAGATTATAGTGTTCTCGTAATAGTTATGTTTGGTCTTTGTGATGTCCTTGTTATGGTATAAATCATCAATTTGATTACTCTTTGATTTTATTGGCATGCCATTTTCCTCTCTTGTATCGAGAGCTGAGATTGGAGGGTACTATCTGAATTATAGATTTACTAAGCACAGAGTTCCCACAAAGTTCGATAACAGTCCGCATGGGTTCCATCGGCCGCGGGTTGGCGACCCTGCAGTGTAGAGCACTGATGCGCGCATCAATGAATCCAAATGCGTGTCGCCGCGTTGCGCAACCGCAGAGACAATGGAACTGGTCTCACCACTTGGAAATACTTTGCACTGTTTTAGCAACAATTATTACGACCCTAAACCGTGAAAAGGGGTCAGACAAATACCCATATATCTTGTAATAATTGGAGGCTGTTTTTATTTGAAATGTTCTCTCACTTTATGACTTGAATACATTTTTAGAATGACATCCTTAGGGAGGCAAGACAAAAACACGTATACTAACAAATCCTCCGTCCGATATTCAATTGCATCATTGGATAGCTAAAGGATCAAAGATTTTTTACGCTAAGTAAGAACTGTAAGACATCGCGCGCGGCAGACTGGGAAACCCCGATATTTTGAAGACATTACCCGTTATGAGACATAAAACAAACGGTCATGTTGATAACACAGCCAGAGCCCATTTTTTTACTCATTTCCTCGAAATTATGTAACAAACACTGTTTTACCACTAGTGATTGTCAACTTAAATCATGAAAATGGTTCAGAGAAATAGCCATTTTTCTCGTAAAATTTGGATGCTTTTTATATCCGAAATCTTCTGTGAGCTTATTTTATAAATACCATCCACTTGATAATTTGGAATCTGTACTATTTTTCCATCAATTATTTTGAATCGTACACCGTGTGAAAGGAGAACGATATGATATGAATTTATTTTTAATGTTTATTTCCGAATATACTGTTATGTATCTGTGATCTTTGTAGTTGGTCTATGATTAGTATTTTCTTTTATTGCTGACAGATTAGTGCTTGACTGTGATCTCACCTGATGGTAAGTGATGATACAGTCTAAGATGGAAGCGCGCTAATCTGTTAAGAGGCGATATACCCTTTACGGTTTCTACACAGCATCGTACCGGAACACAAATCTCTTTGTTTGGCGGTACGTTTTTGCTGATAGGGTGGTAACAAGCCACGGCCGAAGCCTCCCACCAGTCCAGATTCAGACAAATTAGAAAATACAGTTTCCTAGATTCGTTCTACCGGAGATCGAACCCGGGACCTCCGCTAGCAAAGCGAATACTCGCACCACTGCGCCAGCGAGGCCGTCGCTGTAGATTAAAATACAAAGCCACAAAGGAGAAAGTTCAAGTACTGATGAAGAAGACTTTAAGGATTCCACAGATAAGCTAAGATCTGAACCTGCGAAGCTTGTGCGAGATCAGATGTCTGATGATCATCCGGGAAAGTCCCCAGTGGAGAGTAATAAGCGTACTTCTAAGCGTATCCGCAAGAAGCCTGATTGGTACGGCGTTGGTAATGTGCGGGTAGGTCAAATAAAAAATCAAATGCAAACGAAATATAGCTAAATGAAGCATTAATGGTATTCTACTTTGAGATTTATTGCTTTGGCAGTCGAGCTTCATTTAGATATTTGTTATTTAGATATTAATATTGCAGTTTTGATTGGTTTATTTGATAAAAAGACATATCTTGATATGGCAAATATATTTGTATAACCTCTTTGTTGTATATATATATTCTAACATTAAAAATAAAGTCAGTCGTTGTCAAACCATTCTGCATATTATTACAATATCCCTATCCCTACCCAATCGCTGCTTCGATGAGTAACAGTATTTGATATGTGATAATTAATTGTTTTACCGGAATAATAACAACTCTATAACCGAAACAAAAAGACATTACATATACATACCTAGGTGGAATAATTAATTATAGTTGAGCCATCATATCCTACTATAATTAGAATATAATAATATATGTCAAATTTAATAATAATTATTAGGTATCATATAACAGATTATATAAATTCACAAGCGTTATAATCATTAAATAACGTCGTCCTCGCCGGGGCATTAATGCGAGTACTCGCTTCGCTAGCAGAGTTCGATTCCCCGCTGGGTAAATTTAGAAAATTGCAGCCTCTTATTTATCTGTCTGATTTAGTAGTAGACTTCGGCCGTGGCTAGTTACCATCCTACAAGCAAAGTGTCGTCAGGCAAAAAAAAATGCGTTCCGGCACTAACCTAACCATAAGAATTACCTCTTACCAAGTTAATGCTATTCCATCTTATTCTATATCACCACTTACCAGCAATGACCTGCGGCTCCGAAACGTGGTCGCTGACTATGGGCCTCATACAGAAGCTCAGCGTGCGATGAAGAGGGCTATGCTCGGAGTTTCTCTACGTGATTAAATCAGAAATGAGGAGATCCGTAGCAGAACCAAAGTCACCGATATAGCCCTACGTATCGCGAACCTGAAGTGGCAATGGGCTGGGCACATAGTCCGACGGACCGATGGACGTTGTGGCCCGAAGGTGCTGGAGTGGCGACACCGCACCGTGCGGCGCAGTGTAGACATACCCCCCACAAGGTGGACCGCCGACATAAAGAGGGTTACCGATAGCCGCTGGAGCCAGGCGGCGAAAGATCGGGCCTTGTGGATATCATTACGTGAGACCTATGTCCAGCAGTGGACGTCCATTGGTTGAAGCGAAGACGACGACTTACTAGCTGGTGAGATTATAACCAAGTGCTAAGATGTCAGCAATTTTATTTGTACTTTTTCATAAAATACGTGATTCAGAACACGTGAGAAAAATGATGAGGAAATCAGATGCAAACCAGAAATACAGCCGTAGTATATGTTTTAAGATCTTTAATTGCCGATAGGTTGGCTATGATCTAAGCTGACAGTGACGATACAGTTTAGAATGGAATTACGCTAAACTGGTAACAAGTATCTGTTATGGTTTTAAATCTTTGCTGGTAAGGTGGTTACTATCCACGCTAGCTACCACTTCAGCTAAGTCCAGACTTTGACAAATTATAAAATGGTATTTCCTAATCGATCCTTCCGTTAATAGAACCCAAGAACTCTGCTAGCGACGTCAGTACTCGTATAATTGTGCCAGTGAGGTTGTCAAACTTTTGTTAATGTCTTCGTTCCTCAAGTAATAGGAACCGGTAGACAACAAAGAAACTAGATAACTTTGAATTCGCAAAAAACTACAACCAAATAATGAAGTCAACGTCTCATTGTCAGTGTTCTACTCGATAAACAGCGTTAAATGGTAATACGAAAAACTAATTACATTAACAATGGAAAATCAATTAGGTACCTATAAAAACAGCGGTATGAACTCGGTGCTTCTTCCGGTATTCAGAATTAAAGCCTTGAGAGCGAGAAAGGCCTATTTACTAATTAAAGTAATGAGATAACTAAGTGAGAGATAGTTTCTATAACAAATTTCCAAAATACTTACTAGGGATGTTAGTAATACTTAAAGATAAAATAAATGAAAACTTTATCGTAATGATGATGGTAAAAAATGATACTCGAGTTTGCTGTAGCCTCTTCTTTTCTCAGGAATATCATCATGTCTATCTTAAGATTTTGTCTAGGAAGCTTTATTTGACAAGTCAAAAATGATGTAAGTATAAGTCTTACTTGAATAAAAAAGGTTTGAATTTGAAATAAGTGAATTTATTTTTAAAATTGTATTATATTAACTTTTAAAATCAGATCATCTTAAAATTTCTATTACTTAAATAGGCTTTTACAATATTCAAGAATCGTCATTAAATATTAAATTTCCCTGTGAACATATGACCTTAAAATTACATCATACGTAGGTCATAAAAAGTAAAGTCATAAAAGTATAACAAACTTTACGTGGACATGACATAATGGTGACTCCAATTATGACCTGAATCCATCGGTCAGGATATCGAAAGATCAACTGGACATTATACGTCCGTCATAGTTATTACGTTAAAATTAAGAAATGTGAAATAATGAAGTATATGTGAATAAAAGTCTTAGGCTGACAAGTATTCACAATTGAATCCGTTTCACAATGGTTTTTATCCAATAGGCTAAATAAAATTGAAATAATACTGTAATAGTAAAAAAGGACACAGATCAGTGTTTGTTATGGATTCCTCTCGAAATAACTGAAATACCCTCGTAATTCTAGGTGTTAAGTCGATTTATTTCGCCAACGATATGTAGACAGGGAGAGCCACGTATAGATTTAAATTTTCATTACTTAAAAATAATCGGAATTTTTACTACTATATTACAAAACCATATATGTTAGTACATAGAAAAAAAGGAGGTGAAAAATTCAACAAATTAATTATTAACTCTAATAAAACTACATAGAAACTGACTGAAAGGACTAAATACAAGCATTAGTAAACTCTCAATATTAACGGGACGAGGAATGTGTGTCTGAAGTATTTCATTAAGAGAATACTGTAATTTAGGACATGAAAAATGTTTTCAATTTAACTATGCAGAAGAATAACCTTTTTTTCTAACTTTCACATAAAAGACAAAGGTTTTAGAAGGTTAGTGAAGTGAAATGAGTTTATCAAACAATGTTAGTTAGGTTATTCTTGCACTCGTGGGCTCAATTGCGTGACGACGACCCAATGTTATACTCCCACGCGAAACACCTCCCTACTATTAATTAAGTGGATCGCACCGTAACCTTAGACCCTGCCCAAGATCCATTGTTTTGTAACTTTAAAAAGATTCACGTACAGTAAACCTTTTGAGAAGTATAAAACGATGGCGTGCTGATATAATCAAGCATTATATATTAATTAAGAAATTGATAAGAAAAAACTCTATAAGAAAAAACTTACTTGTCTTCACATCAGGCTGGTACTTGCGGATGGCGACGGAGACGGCTTGCTCTATGCTGCGGACGTACACGCCGGCCTGCGGCGTCATCGGCGTGAAGTCGTGCTGTCGCGGCTCAAAAACGTCGCGAATCCCTATCTACACATTATAAATATATCACTTATTGATATTATGTATCTGTGAATTTTATAATGTGTCTATGAGTAGTTTAACTATCTGTAATATAACTGACAGCTGTCAACATACGGCACTCTGTGAAATCGCTGACAGGTCAGAAACCTCTTCCAACAACAATTATAGATATATGGTTGACTATGTTGTCTCTTTCGGTTTTTTTTTAAATAAAAGTTATGGTTAATTTCAATGGATTTGAATTTAATAGACATAATTGCATCATGCAATATGCACAATTGTATTGCATTCATATATGTCCAAACAGATAACATAATTAAGAAGATACAAATTCATTATGTATTTACTCTGTAAGAGTTTTCAAAATAATTGAATTTTCTATTGGTGACAGTATTTTAACTAAAACAAATAGATGAATGAATATTTTCTTTCATATTATTAAAATACCATTAAATTTAATGGTATTTTTTATCCGCTTGACTAATCTCACCCGATGCTAGAGTTTTAAATGTTAGTGCGTTAACCTGATAAGAGAAAAGTTACGGTTTTTACAAAGCATCGTGCCGGAACCAAAGTTATTTGCTTGGCGGTACGTATTTGCTGGTGGTAAATAGGCATGATGAATCTAGACCAGTGCAGAACTCAACAAGTTCAGACCTTGAAAAATTTGAAAATAGGATCACCTAAACATGTCCTACCAACTATCGAATGGAGACCTTTGCTAGCATAGCGAGTATTCACACTATTGCGCCAGAAAAGCCATCAAAAATAGATGTAGATTAAAAATAAATAATAATTGAATAAAAATAATACGTTTAAAAAAAAGATGCGATATGAATCAGTTAAAATATCTTTAGACAAATATATTTTTTGTTAATCAAATTAGCTTGTCATTGTCAGTAGGTCACTTTTTACCAGAAGTGTGGACAGTTTTTTTATTGCTCCAGTTTCATCGACTGCTTTAAATATATGAAATCGAAAACAGGTTGTGATCATATCATTTCATTCCATTAATTGAACATGCTTGTAATTATTAATTCAAAGAATCTTTACTAGGTCGAAATCAGATGACATGGATTTCAGATACTCGTACATAAAATAACAAAGTCGTGATAGATACACTACTTGTAACTTAAGAATTAGATCGATTTACAAACGCTGCGAAATGTCCAAAACTCTTCGCTCGATTGTCTTCAATTTGGAAGAAGGAGGTAGTCCATTTTCTTCGCCTTTTATTGTATTAAATGGAATAATATAATTTTATTTTAAATTCATGTATTGAATTAGTATAGGTTTACGTTTAGGTTTGCCATTAGTTCATCCTCATTGCTGTCCTTGCGGAGTCCAAGTCAACCGCTTAGGACACCACGGTCTATCTTGCCGCTGGTCGCCTTTCAAGACATGCAGTGTTGAATGATATTATTCGTAGAGCTCTTGCCACTGCTAACGTACCGGCTCAATTAGAGCCGAACGGGGTTGTACGTAGCGATGGCAAGAGACCTGATGAAATTACTTTAATTCCATGGAAGAATGGAAGGTGCCTGGTATGGGATGCGACTTGTGTTGATACCATGGCACCTTCACATTTAAAATTATCTTCAACGTTGCCTGGTATTGTGGCGACTGTGGCCGAAATTAAAAAATTGCAGAAATATGGATCTATTACACAAGATCACATATTTCTGCCATTTGCCGTGGAAACTATGAGACCGTGGGGCTCTGAAGCAAAAATATTTTTGAAACATCTTTCTAAGCGGTTACTGGTTTCCACAAATGACCTCAAAGCTGGCGCTTACCTCGGGCAAAGGATCAGCTTAGCTATCCAAAGAGGTAATGTTGCCAGTATTTTAGGAATACACCCTATGGACAGCAATTCGGATGCGGCTTATTAATTGATTTAATTAATTTTATTTGTTATTTTTTTATATCCTTGTATGTAACTGATGTTATTATTTTAAATTTAATTAATTATATTGGACGTCTATTTATATTATCAAGGGAAAACGAACATGTAAATTAAAATAAAATTCATGTTACAGATGCAAGTATTGTGTCGTGACTTTTTTCTAATAAAATAGTGACAGAAATAATGTAAAGACCCAACAGACGTATTCCCATTTAAATAAATAAAACGAGCGAATATAATGTAAAATACAAAGTCCTCTGTAGGAAAGAAAATAAAAGAATTAAATACCTTCTGCAAGTCCGTCGTAAGAGTTATATGGCCTTTCACAATGAAACTTGGGACTACTGCGCGAACTCTTCGCGGATGTAGAGCAGCATACACATCAGACAGGTCAGATTCTCGTGCCATTCGCGCCAATAACTTGTCCAACTCGCCTGAACCCTTTCGAGCTGGTAACACCACGAGGAGGTAGTACCTCTCACTGTCCAAAGGAAGGCGAAGGGCAGACGCCTCCAAATGAGGAAGGTATGCATACTCCATAACTGAATCGTAATGCATATATGATACCTGTATAGGGATAAACAAATTGGAGTGTCTGTTTGTAACTTATGTTACTATAGAAAAACAAGGCAAGCGGAATTATCCTGGGTACAGTCATTATAAAAAATGCTTTTTTGTTTCAAACTTCACACGAAATTTACAATTGTTATAAGTTTTCGCGTTTTTTTTGCTATAATATATTTCAGGTTGTATTAAAAATATTAATATATAAAATTTAAAGCAACATAGGATATAGGTACATATATATTACACGGCACACTCATAGACACACACTACAATCACTGACACCCCTCATGTACACCTACACACACACACATATACACACACACACACACACACACACACACGCATACACACACACACACACCCACACACCCACACGCATCCTTATGACTAACATTTTTCATTAAAATTTTTTGTTTTTCTTTTGTTTATGTTATCTCGTTTGACTAGAGATTGTCGACTGGGTGGATGAGCGGGGCACCCAGTAGTTTCGGGTTTCCACCAAGTACAGGGGCCCTTGCAACATAATTGTACTGCATTTATTATCACAATAAAACATTTTTTATATTTAATTTTTTTTATATTGTTTTAAAGTTGAATTTTTTCTGTTTGTGCGCGTTATATAGAATATTCTACAGGAGTTGGAATTCGTGTGTGTCCGCTTATCTCCTAAATAATTGGAACTGTTTAATCAAGTATAAGTAGCGTTATAAGAAAATTCATAGGCTGCTTTTACGACAAGTTTCTCATAAAGTTTCAAATGGATACCTAAGTAATATCATACTGGACGAGCGTTACTTGATAATGGTAGCATATACCTAAACTTGTATATGGATGCAATAGGCAATAGGCTCTGTTATCTGTTTGCAATTTTATCTCATACACATGCTTTTAATAACATGGTTTCTTGTTTTTAACCGACTTCAAAAAAGGAGCAGGTGATCAATTCGTCTGTATTTTTTTTTATATTTGTTACCTCATATCTCCCGACTGGGTGGACCGATCTTGATGATTGTTTTTTTTAAATTAAAGGTAGTTCTCGTCATAGGGTCCCATTTCTTTCCAGTTCTGACGAGCATCCATGAGAAAACCGGATAAGTGTTAAATTTGCATGTGCGCGACAAATGGACGAATAACTCAAGATCACGCCAACCGATTGCGATGAATCTTTTTTTATTAGAAAGGAAGGTTGTTTTGTGATATTTTGGTTAGGTTCTGAATATGGAGTCCATGACAAAATGATGGAACTCTTCAATTCTTAGGAGGAAATCAACGATACTCGGCAGAATCTTCTATAAGCTATCCAGATATTTGAGTCGCCTACCGTAACTTCGGTATGGTCAAGTGCTAGTCTTAGTTAAATATGAAGATCAATGGAACTCCTCAACGGCTTACAGTAAGAGTGTGATTTTTGGCAAAATCTATAACTGACGGTAATCAAATGCCAATGATCTTACGTTTGTTGCTGCATTGCAATATTTGAGAGGTGAATTATGTGTGAAGCGGTGGTATAAGGGTTTCGGTTTCGATCCCGGGTGTGGCGATATTAACGTAAACTTAACTTTGTAAAGTTGCTTCATTTAAACGGTGTTATCTCATGAGAAACGCGTTTTAGGTGTCCATATATTGAGACAAATTTGTAAGTTTACTTCAGATTCACTAAACATCAAAAAATAAATAGAAATTTTAACAAAAAAAGAACCGCCTTCAAAGAAACTTACAAATATATTAATATGCTCTAAAGAGTAAGAAATAATTGCGTATTCTTTTATAGTGTTTTTCGTATTCTTATATTTGGAGTCGGTGTCGGCCAAGGTGCCTACATATATAGCTATGGGTGGGAGAAACGCGGAAGCTGCCAAGTGGGTACGCGGGGAACATCTACCTTATACTCCGAATATAAGAATATAACAATACGAAGAACACTATAAAAGAATACGCAATTATTTCTTACTTTTTAGAGCATATTAATATATTTGGAAGTTTGTTTTGAAGGCGGTTCTTTTTTTGTTAAAATTTATATTTATTAATTTTTTTATTTGTCTCTTAAAGCTTTATAACTCAATAGCGGCTTGATTGATATTGGTATATATTATGTATCTGTGAACTTCGTGGTAAGTGTATGTCTAGTTTGTCTGTAATTCAGATAATTCCCGCCAACCCCTGATCTTGGTGCGGGGGAAGGGAAGGGGAGAGTTGATACAATCAAAGCGTAATGAAATTGATTTATAATCATCGATTGTGGAGAATGATACAAAATAGACGCTGTGATAACATTATATCGAATCTTAACATTAATACAGAAAAATAAAAGTAATTAAAATGCGCCATCAGAAGCAAATGGATGGGTGCCCATAAGGCTGGCAGCGTTACCTCTTTGGACAGCGATACTTATACGCTGTCCGAAGTACCACCCGGCCTTAGGATCACGGGTGACATCAACTAAGTGAGATTTCTTTCAAAAAGCTTTTAGCCTCAGGACCCCACGGTCCCAATGTCTATACGCCAAAAAGCTCAAATATGTATTCTAAAGCAAGGCTCTCATATTTGCGCCTCTTGGCGTTTTCAGCTAATGATGTTACCGCTCCCGCTCATTTGGAGGTAGCGTCAATGTGAGATGGTGCAAGCGTATCAACACATCATCTTCATCATAATAATCATCGATAATTAATAAAGAAATCGAAGATACGTTCTACTAATGAGGTAGTAGCTGCATTAATTTATAATTAAACAAACTATGTAATAATTTTCTCTTGTTAAAATCTAATAGTAATAAAAATTAATAACCTGAATGTTTCGCAACCCGTTGACGGTAAACATTTTATCATCATCGTTTGAATTTTCATCAGGGAAATCTGTCCCGACATCAAATGATCTGTAAACTAAATAATCATCTGCATATGGTGGACTTGTAAATAGGAAATCAACGATCGACCTCTTTCGTCGATTTAGCGTTTCTAATGTAGAGACAGTAGGTGTTGTTGAAAGAGCATCTGTTGTACTTGTTTCAGTATTCAATTCGACTGTTGATGTTTGTTCTGAAGCTGTATTAGTCGATGTCATCTGTGTAGTAGTTATTGAATTGGTTGTCATATCAGTAGTGGTGGTACGGTCTGTGGTTGTTGGTGGTAATGTAGAAGTAACTTCGTTCATATTAACAGTTGAACCAATTGTAGAAGGGTCTGTTACGTCTTGCACTATTAGCTGTGCAGTAGAAGCTTCTAATCTTTCTGTTGTATAGGCAACAGTAGGCAGTTCTGATGTTGTGGTAGAAGAATCAGTTGTCGTTTGTGTTATGTCATCTGTGTTTATTGTGGTTGGTTCTAGGGGCGTATTAGATAAAGTTATACTTGTTGTCGTCATTGAGTTATTCGGTCCAACAGAAATTTGCTCACGATTTTCAATAGATTCTGTTGTTCCTGTCTGAGAAGTTAGGGTTGTTTCTTCTCTATTGGATTTTGTTGAAGACTCTTCATGATTGGTTACAGTTTCTGTATTTGTAATCATTGTTGTAATAACACCACTACTTGTTGAAATATCCACAGAAACTGTGGTAACTTGCGGGGTTTCCGTTGCATTGTTTGCGTTGGATGTAGGTGATTGTTCACTTTCCAAATCAAATCCATAAAAAAGTAATATCTTTTTGTAACTTTCGTTGAATGTAACATTTTCGTTATTAAGAGCCAGTCCCGCGAGGAAACCTTCTTCGGGTATAAAATATGTCTGTAAATTCAATTGTGTTACAAAATTTGGTTTTTAGACAACGTATCTACACATTAAACTTATATAACTTAATCATAAAACAATACTTTTGTTTTAATTATTGAAAACGTAGCATCCTATTAACGTCCCAATGCTGGGCATAGGTCTCCTGACTAATACGCTCCACTTCAAATTGGCTGGTTAAACATACCACAAAATTGCTTAAGTCTTAAATCACCGAAGAATACTAAACAAAATTTAGACATAAAAGTTTTATAAAGAGGACTAGTGCATTGTGCTATCACCGCTTTATCACTTACAGACGTTCTTTAATACATTAAGCGAAATAAAACGTATCTTACTTATTTTGATCAATTGGCTATTGTATGTAAATGCAATGGATAAACATATACGAATCTCAACAAATATTTGTAATTCGTGACGTGAATACAAGGTTTACAGTTAAAAATAATGTTGATTAAGCATTTATTGGGGCAATAAAGCCATATTAGTAAGTCTATTAATATAGTACTATGTGATATAGGCTACATTTTTCGCAACAGATGGATGTATTACACATTCACACTTTAGGTGAATGTATACTCAAATATAAATGACAATCTGGTTTTACATTGATTTTATTACTGTTCATGTTTCTAGTGCATTTACTTTACGAAGGGTCGGAAACCCAAGGAATATATAAAGGTCTTATGATTCACGATTGATCACTGGACGTTTTTTTAAAACAAAAAACTTACTTTAAGCGTTCGATGTATATCGCGAAAACCAACTCTCATAACATTTCTATTCCAGGGCAGCTGCATACTCCGTTGGATTTGATAGGAGGATTCCCCATCAACACCTTCATACAGAGCCACTAAAATACCCATTAACCCATACGGGGAAAATGCAATGTTATTGTCATTTAAATAATTGTGTTCCGCCAAAATTTTTATGCCGAACTCGTTTGTTACGTCTACCATATGAGCTAACGGGGTTCGTTTTGAGTCCCACAATTTTATTTCTATCGGAATACCATACTGGGCGCATGAAACAAGTTCAATTAAAGTTAATACGTAAATGAAACGCGAAAAGCCTTCGAAGGCTTTAGACCGAGAGCGTCCGGCTCGGTCCATCGTATTCGCGGGTCTGTCCGCGGTCGAGTGGCTGCAAGCTATACGGCTAGAGGTTTCTTCGTAACTAATTAACATCGAGGCTCCGGACTTTTCGGTGAACGCCCTGTACAAATTTACGCGAAAAAAATGCATATATTAAGTTATTATTATTCGAAACACGATGATAAATTTATTACGCTGTCAGTGTGTGTACATAATGATGTCCATGAGATTGTTGACCTGTCTCCGCAAACGCCTTGTTAGGGAATTATTTTATGACGAATGGGAAATTATTATTCACACAATTTTAGAAGGCAGTTGCCTCCTTCTTCGGTGAGGTTGTTCTCTTATAGAATGAGGTATTAGAGAGGCAAAAGGAGAGAGCGGTCTGTGCTCCTTCCTCCTGCCGGAAGAAACGCTAAAGCTGAATGATTCAACGAACATCTGGCATCCACCACACAGTTGAAGAGGGTCCCGCCGGGTTTTAGTGGATATTGAGATGAACAGTAACTTCCACACTCCTAGATGGAGCTGTATACTCCATCTAGCATGCGTAAGAGCAATGTTTTAGAGATTATCATAAAAGCTCAACTTCTGTTTAGTTGTGTTTGTGGATACACGAGTTATTATAACAAGAACTTGTTTAAATACAGATGTCAAATTTATATTATTGTAAAGTTAAAAATGATTTATGGCTTCTAGAATAAAATTGATTTTTAATTAATTAAAAAGTGGTTAAGATTTTAACTCTTATGGAATCATTGCTGCTTCCGTGAAGGTGGTTATATCTTTATAAGCGTGGGCAAATGAAGAATTATTAAGAACGGTCTCATTGATACTGATGATGTTATATAACTGCTCAAATGTATCAAATATTTACACAAAATTTTCTGCATTATGCGACTTATAAACTCTTTCTGAATGGCACAAGTCGTGTTTGTTCTTTACCAAATTCGATAGAGTTTACCGAAGAATTATAGGTAAAAAATTTTCTTATTTAATCAATTTTGACTGTTTACTAGAGAATGTATTCTCCGTTTTGAAAGCATGTAATAAGAAAGGCACACTTTCACGTGTATTAATGGTTAATGGTATTGCCTAGATTTTATTAATAACAGCAAACAATAACCGTTTTTATTCGAAATATGTTTTGCAATTAGTTCCATTTGCTGTTCCAGCGGGTAAGATTGTGACACAAATTTGGGACTTGCTTTCATTTTTGCCTGTCTAGAGATGGTAGTTATGTTCGTTCTTTCTTGATAAAATTAACGAAATATAAAATATCTGTTGTTGACTGGTCTGAATAATTAACGGCATTTTTGAACAGTTTCTTGGCCACTGGAAAATTGATTTTCAGGGAATGGGATGGATTTTAAGCAGATTCGATGCTGGCTGCAGTGTACGTTTTAAAATATTTAGCTATTGTAAGTTATAGATCTTTAAAGAAATAAAAATTGCGCACGTACTAGATACTCGTGACGACGCGCAGACATTTGTTTGGCAAGTTCTCGAAGCGATTTCATCTCTATGTGCAAATATAACGTTTTCGCAAAACATGCGTCGAATGTAGAATTCGTATCACTCTGACGTGGAGCGTCAGCTTACTTCTCTTGCTAAATCTCAAGACACTAACAAAATATGAACAAATATTGGGTGCGGTTTGTTAAACTCGACTGTTGTCAGTAACCGGTGATAGGTATTATCTATGAGTAACCCTCTGTGGTTTGTTAAGGACGGTCAAAATACGTAGCTTTTCTAAAATTTCTTTATGAAACCCTGTCAACCATGTCTCAAGCGGCTGGCAGCTTTATATGTGCCATTGAGTATGATATTTCTTTCTACTTACATTTCCTATATTTATTATCTATAAGTTCAATCTATGAAGCCACTTTAGAATGAGTAATGTGCATTTATAATCTGTTTCTGTGTTTGACGTATATTATTAAAGATGGCGTCTAAGTTTTAAATGGAATAATTTAGAATTGTAGTTTTGGTTTAGAATTGTAATTTCGGAATATTTTAGAGCTTAAATAGTGCAATTTAATTATCAATTTTAGCTTATGTGATTAACCTTATAATTGTAACTCTGTATCGTCTTTAAAAAATTAACAGCAGTGTATCAGTCTGGATCGATGGCCGAGCTCCATACTTATATCTAACAAGGGCCGCATAGTATTAGGAGTGTTTGGAGTTAAAGGTACGTTTAGTATTACAAATAGCTATTTTTTATTATTATTAATAATTTAATACAAAAATAAAAATTCATTTTCCTATTGCATAAGGAGAATTTATAGTAATGATATTGTGGCGGATAAATAATTATCTTACGTTTTCTATCTAGTTACGGAATAAAAATCTATTGTTAAAGTTTGTACATAGTGATTCATATTACTTTTTGTGTCTTCTGCCGAAATAATATATTTTTATAGTGATATACAAATGAATATGGGTAAGTATTGGTTCGTTTTTATACAAAATTATAGCTGAAGTTATTCGCGAATGCGGCTATTCATGTTAAGCTAGGTGCAATCAAACACCTTTATAGAAAATTGTTTGCAATGTTATTAAATTCAATGATTTTGTAATACTTCAATTTAAAATTGCTGACAGATTAGTGCTTGACTATGAGCACACCTAATGGTAAGTGATGATATAATCTAAGATGAAACTCGCTCACTAATAATGGTAAGAGGAAATTACTGCTTTCTTATATAAACCTATTGGAATTAATAACATCAATAGTAATAGTTCATTATAATGTTTATTATTAAAGTAAAATATATTAACAAATGGTGAAGTTAAAGAGGTCAAATGGTATTTAAAACTAACATTCATTCAATAATTGTGCTAAATAAAATTGGATTGTAAATTAAAACAAGCTATTGTTTTAATCCAACAACAATTGAATTATTTAGCATTTTTCTTACAGTAACAATTTTTTTTTAATTAAGGGATTCCTGTGAATTTGATTAAAATCTTATATTATTCTACTGTATCAGAGATGTATATATGATGTATATACTGATGTATAAATGTATATATGATGTATGTATCTCTGATTTGAGTGTGTTGGATTTTTTATCTACATTTTTCTTTTAAATATCTTCAGCATTATGTATGTTGTGTTATCCTCATCTGTTATAAATTGTCTTACATTTTACAAATAGGGTGCTTTATATTTGAATGTCTGGGTTGTTATAAAAATCATTATACAAGGAAATCTTTATTTTAAAGTTGAGAAATTGTACTTAAAATCGATATACTAATAGGAAATGTGGAACTTTAAGCATTTCAACTTTACAACTGGACCGTTCATGTTAAATGTAACTTTTACAGTTCTATGGTGTACACTAATATATTCCCTAATTTAAAAAAAAAAACAACCTTAACCTTTTGTACAGATTCTATGAATGTGAAATTTTGTGAAGATGATGGATGTTACTTATTGGTATAAAATTTACTTTGACAGATGTTGTTGAAATGGCTCTACATAGTAAATTATATCAGATTGACATGTAACCTATGAATACATTTGAGATACACCTATATAATAATGTTGCACTATACTAATAGGAGTCCCTAGGAAGGAGGCCATAAATATGGATAATATACAGTTGTACCAGCTGTAATGTACCAGGAATGTAACAGCACTTTTGAATCATCTTATATTGTTTTGCATATCATTTCCAATGTATGGTTGCTGCTTATATTAGAAAATAACTTGAATTCTAAAATTATGAGTGTTGTTACACATCCTTTTCTGAGACAAACCAGCAACAAAGTCAGATGGACGGCAGGTGGCCTTTTTTACTATCTTTGTTACAACATAATTATCTTTTATTTTAATTAAAATAGAGCAACTGATTTACTACCTCAAATTTTTTACATATTTTTGTCTAAGCAAAATATTTTTAATGTGTATAAAAGGTCTATAAAGGTATATAAAACTTTAAAATGTGATATAGTATGTTCTGAAAAAGAAAACTTTCAAATTTTTTTTTTGATTTTTTTTATTTAAGTATGAATTGAAGACAGAGACACTCGAAATATAATTAATTGAATATCTGGACCAAATAATATTACTAAACAAGTTTTAGAACCATTTTAATTATTGAATTTTCAAATCGATCACATGTACAAGTGTCAGCAGATTAACTTATTATTATTATGAGTAGATACACAATGCTAGTATGTAAACGTGTTGGGATAAATATTCGGTAATTATATAAAGATAAGTTCGTTCGGCCACATTAGAATATAGTGCAAAAAAATTATATACTCAAACTGAGTATGTTGATAGTGAAAAATTGTTAATGGGTAAAGGAAATTTATGAGCACAACAGCTTCATTATGCTGAGTTGAATGCTATTTGCAATTTCATTACATGAAACTATTAAGTAATATATATAAGGATGGTGTAAGTATCAATTTAATTGTATTACAATATTTAACTGCCATATTTAAAGATTAATATACTAAAAAGTTTCATTGCTCTACTTTACAGTTGCTGAAGAAGAGCGAAGACTAAAAAATATATATTTGTGATAATAGTTTATGAACATTTGTTGTCATAAACTATATCTAGTGTTAGTGCCTCAAGATGGATCTCCCGGATTGTCCCCCCGGGGCAGAGGGATATCAAGATACAGTTACTGAAGTGCCAATAAAACCTGATATTGAAGAACTCTCATCCACTTGTACTAAGGTAAGCAATCATAAATTTTCTGTACCTATTGAGCATATTTTAGATGAAATAATTAAAATTATTTGATTCTCCATGACATTTACCATTTAATTTGTCAATATATTTGTTATAACTATATTTTTTTATCTGTTATTATTAAGAAATCAACCTATGCAAAGTTTTTCCTTTAACATTATAGATTAAACCCAAATCCCATAAATTGTTGTTATACATATATCAAAACTTATTTAGAAAAAAAAGGTGCAATTTTTTTTACTAAATAGGTGAAAATACATTGCGCCAAGTATACTAAACACCTATTCTGGTTGACTAACGTTTTTAAATCAGTAAGGAATAATTGTCAGTGTTTTTAATGTGATTTCATTATCTTTGTACGTACAGACATAGGATGCAAATTACTATGCTATCTATAACTTACACAATATATCTAAGTATTTTTTTGTAGCACCATTATATTAGTACATTAGACAATTAAACAAATAACGTTTTTTTACTGTAGAAAATCGTTATTATCATTGTCTATGGGTCCTGCTAAAATGACAATAGAACATAGTGTATTGGGATTGATTATAAAAACGAATTATTTTAATTGTGCCATAGAGTAATAGGCATAGACAATGATGACAAATTGTATGTATAATGTCAAAGAGTAATTTGAGTCCTACATTTGTATGGTCATATATAATCTTAATAAGATTTATTCAAATGAATTTGGATGGAGTAGCTTCTTTGGGCTTTAACCTAGTAGTAATTAAATATTTAGACAATGTTATAGTAGTTGTGATGATTATATCTCCTGTGCTCCATTATTGCAGTGCATTAAACCTGTCCCACCATTTTATTCTATTTTAACTAAGTGTCTTTCAATTATAAACTTAATTTGGAAAATTACAGATAATTTTAGAACTATGAGTTGAAACTTTAGTGTTTGCTCGTCGAAAAATCATACATATAACTTCATGTTCATAACCATAACAATTTGTAGGCTGTCTGTGTATAACTTGATTGATAAATACAAATTTTGCATATATGATTATTATATCTACATTGTTTACATGGAATTAGTACTCATAATTCTGAGTACCAATAAAGTTATGTATCAGCAAATAATATTATAAAGCCTTTCAAATCTATCAAAATTCAGGACACGTATTGTCTTCTATAATTCCCAAAGTGTTAAAAAATTACAAATGTCTTTGTCTATTATAATTAGGACAGTTTGGTACTTACGTATTCACGCCACATCAGCTACAGACATAATGATTTCTAAAATTAGGTTAACATATTTTATGAGGCAGCAAAAAAAAATCAATCAAACCTAACCTTAAACATCGTCATCTTTTAATGTTAGAGAAGGTTGGTTTTTTTTAGCCTTTTCTTGTCGCACCGAAACGTCCCCGCAGCAAAAAAACAACCTAACCTAACACATAATCATCTTTTAATGTTAGGTTAGGTTAGTTTTTTTAGACGTTTTTGTCTCTGGGTAACGCCATCGAATAAAAAAAAATTAACTAAAACTAAAGGGTAAGGTTAGCCTAACTTTAAAAATCGTCATATCTGTACCTGCGGGGACGTTAATACGCAAGTACCAACCTTTATTTTTGATCGAAAATACTATGATTTATAAGAAATCTACCATGTTTCGTGATACTATGGTGAAATTTGATAACATTAACGGATATAATGATAAGTTGTTATGTAACCTTAAATTAAGTTTCATATTCAGCGTCTTATTCTTAAAAAGAACTTAAATTAAACTCTATTGACACTTCAGGGACTGCGCTTTTCATGGACTTATTTAGATAAAGAGCCTTCCATAATTTACGACACACAAATTTTATGATTGGTTACTCTTGTAAAACTTCGTTCCCCTAGTGTGACGTAACCTTTTATACCTGGCTCTTGTCTACGTCTAACTACTCTTCCATGATTTTGAGCGACATTAACCTTATGAATAATTACCAAATAAGTCAAACCTTTGAAAGTGATAAGTTCATATGGGAGGGCCATATTGCGGACAGACACTCCGCTGAGTAGAGAGAAGTCTCTACTCAGCGTTTAGTGTGCGATATACATATACCGTTAACATTGCGTATATAACCTTTAATATAAATCATTTCATTACATTATCATATTAATAAATATATTAGAGTTTTTAGGGTCATTAATGGGATCCATTATTTAATTTCTTATTCTGTGGGCGTTCGTGGGTAATGTTGGTGCAATCAAACACTTTGTTAATTAACTCGGAATATAAAATGCCCTCACGCCGATACACAGATTCTTGCACTCCGATATATATATAAATAATAACCTAAGCGTTTTCAAGTTAATTTCAACATTAAATAGCTCAACTCAGATTACTTTAAGTTATCACTTCTTTCGGCCCCGAGACGACGACCTACTCGATAAATATATGTCGGAGAATAACAGAGAACGGAGAAGCATAAAGCACAGGGGCGTAGGGTTCTCCGCCGACATCGTTATGAATTGGTTCAATTATTTAATTTCTTATTCTGTGGGCGTTCATGGGTAATGTTGGTGCAATCAAACACTTTATGAATTAACTTGGATTATAATATTCAATCACTTAATGTTCCCGATATCAATTTACACAAACTCATTAACACTAATAGCTAGGAACGTTTCAATAGTCGACCACTCCGGCCGACAGCCACTACATTGACTCTGTCCACGCCGATAGATGGGGCCAGCGTTCCACAGAAATCTGCCCTCCGACATATTTATTAACAAAAACACTGTATATTAACAAATTTTGAATACCTCATTAAATCGTTTGCTCTTCCTTTCATTGGTTAACGCAATTTCTAAGTTGGTTTATTTGAAATTTTTTAAAACTTGACTTTACCTTCTATACTGTAACATTTTATTAAAATACTGCATATGAATCATTCATATTTACTAAAAACTGTCTTATAACTCGCTTGCTATTATAGGAAATGATGAAATATCTACGTGTTGAATCCTATGCTAGACCAAGTGTTTGAACGCGGTGTGTTTTATATTGAAACGACCTCTTTATTTCTCTCGTTTACTATTTATATTGTTCTCGTAAGTTATTACAATTATTATCTCCACTGAAACACAATCACTTGACCACATTAATCACTCTTTATTACATTTGTCAAAATGAAAATCAAAATACTTTTTATTCAATATCCTTAAAAAGCACTTCTAAATCGCCATTGGTGACTTAATACATTTATCACTATTATAATAAATTATAAATATAGATTTAGAAAAGGCCTATGATCGAGTGGTTAGGAATGAGCTGTGGTCAATGTTATCTACGTATGGGGTGAGCTGTAATCTCATTCAAGCATTGAAGTCTCTCTATAAGGGTTCTAGTGCTTGTGTCAGAATAAATTGGCGTACACGGAATGGTTTACTGTCGAAAGAGGTGTTCGACAGGGATGTGTTGCGTCGCCATGGCTGTTCAACCTATTCATGGATAAATGTTTGACCGATTTAAAAGAAAGTATGTATGGGTTAAGAATGAATGAATTACTCGTCAAATGTTTACGTTGATGATCAAGTAATACTTGCATCATCCGCTAATGAGCTCCAGGAGATGCTAAATATTATGAATGAAGCTTTGAAAGGGAAAGGAATGAAAGTGAATGTAAACAAAACGAAAGTTATGCTTTTTGAAAGAGATGAATATATGATGAATGGCAATATTTTCATAGATAGGGAACAGGTGGAAGAGGTATTGAAAGGAGAGTGAATACAGGGAATATGGTAAATGGTACTCTGCACGCCTTTATGAATAGTCAAAAGTTGTCTCAAAGGGCCAGACTGGCTGTGAATGCAGGAGTGTTGGTGCCAACACTTATGTATGGTAGTGAAAGTTGGGTATGTCAGAAGACGCACAAAAATAAAATAAATGCGGTAGACATGAGAGCGTTGAGAAGTATGAGTGGAATGAAACAGAGTGACAAAGTAAGAAATAGTGTGATGAGAGAATGTTGTGGTATAAAAGAAGATGTAGTGACTAAAATTGAGAAAGGTATGCTTAGAGATGGATTGGGCACGAAGAGAGATTGAATGAAAGGAGACTGACAAAAAGGATTAATAAGTCAAAGAGTGAATGGGAAAGTTGGAACGGGAAGACCAAGGCGAACGTTCCTGGACCAAATCCAGGATATATTAAATAAGGGCTAAATCAAAAGTACCCTAAACCGACGAACTTGTATGAAAGCTTTTAATGAGAATGGAAGAAGCGAAGGAGATATGCAAAGATCGTGACAAGTGGAAGGACGTGGTCTCTGCATACCCCTATGGGATTGAGGCGTGATGCTATGTGTATGTGTATCCAATTCCAATCCCGGTTGCTGTAATTGCACGTCTTTTATTCTGCGAACATGGTAGGGATGATGACGTTACCTTAGGCGGAGACTCGTATACATTAACATCTCTCTAGATACATTTTAAGTAATGTCTGAACAGTCAACTCAAGTGAATCGTAATGTATGGTGGTGGTGACGCAGAATGCTTCAGTTAGACGTCGACGAGGCGGTTTGTAAGCATGACGAGTTGTGAACGGTGGTACATAACTTGCCAGCGTCAGATTGCCACGTCACGTCGACAGTCTAATAAAAGCAATAACTGGCACGCTCGTGTCAGTGACGCTGACATAATTGAATATAAAGCTATTGCCTCTTTGACGCATTGTGCTGTTTATACTCGGCTGCAGTTCTCTTCTGCCAGGTTTGCTATTTCTAAACAAGTGCATTTTTGAATCGTCACTTATGGTAAAACAAAAAATGTTAACATTTTTTACGTGAAAACGTCTTATAAATCGATTACCGCCGGTTGCACGCACTAAAAAGCATGACATATTGTTACGTTTCGTCTGAGCCGAGCGTACGAGCCAGAGCTCAGAACAAGCGACAGAGAGGCGCGATCCGCCTAACTTATGTTTATTACAATAACAATTTACTTTAGTGTTTTCTTATGATGTTATCACATGAAATTATCGCCCGTAAACTGACTTTAATAATAAGGACTTTATAAACCAAACGTGAAAAACAGATACATTGATACCTGAAAGTTAGGTATAGCTAAAATAAAGTAATATAAAAATATGATGCTAAGGTACAAACAAAAAGTAATTGCATGCTAGCAAAAAGGTCGTGGATTCTGCTCACTATAAACTGCTTTTCAGTCCAAGCCACTGCTGCCAACACAAAAAAGAGATTTTAATAAGCAGAGAACCGATTTTTTTTTATTATTTTCCCACACTTTCACACGTTACAGCTTTCATGTTTTTTTTTCAATTAGGGATGGAGCATGAAACTGCAAAATGTTGGAATCGCTGGGATATAATTTAGAATATAACATTAGCAATCAATGTCGGTGAAATAAATCCGCTAAAATACGTCTTATTTTTGAAAGAGTGCCATCGTTTTCTTTGAAACAGTTTTACGTAGTCACTCGTGTGTGGTACAGCAAATGTACTTTTGCAATAAAAATCAATACTTTCTGCAGTATAAAATAAGTAATACTATTTATTTTCCAAACGTCAAACCATGTGTTAATCCATTTTGAAGGTTTTACCTTCCGTTAAAAAAGTTGAAATGAATAATACATTTTCTCCGTAAGTTGTGACCCTTGGTGAGTATGTTTACATCATACAAAAAAGTATATATTTATATTTGTATAAAATAAACGAAAAATACTGTAATCATCGTTTTATTTGTTCCGCTTCCCAAAAATTGTAATATAAATTTTCGCGTGTAATATCTTTGTAGGGGTTGAGAATTTGATGTAACTTCTAGGCGGAGCAGGAGTTCCAACAACATTTGAGCAGTTTGAAGATCAGAACTGAAGATGGGGCGTTCCGCTGTATGGTGGAGCGACGAGGGCGTGACATTTCGGGCAAATGGGTGTACCTGTGCTTCCCCTGTGCGGCTATGTGCAGCGGAGAAACCGTCATGCAGGTCACAATATCTTCTAATCTCTACATAGTAGAAAATGAAGTAGCTTCCGCAGTCTGTTCGCTTAAATTAATGGTTCTTAACCCTTTTAGATCCGTTCCCTTTATAACCTAATAAGAGTCACTGATGTACCTTTCCCAACGATGAACTCAATCAATGTAAATATAAGCACGCATACTTCATTAAACAAAAAAGTGCACATGAAAAATTGACATATTTTTACTATAATAAATATATAATAACTACATACATACTAATACAAAACATACATTACGTTCCCAAACCTACATCAAGTGCAAAACCACCGTAGAGCCACATTTTACTTCTAAGAGTAAGTACTTCTCAAGGTCAAAGGAATATATGTCGGAGAATAAGAGAAAAGAAAGCATACCATAGAGTTCCCGCCGACATCGTCATTAGTGGTGTCCATAATTGAACCTCCAAAGTGTAGGCGTCGGTGGGTAATATTGGTGTAATTAAACACTTTATTACTTAACTCAGATTATAAAGTACAATCATTTAATATTGCCGATGTCAATTTACACAAACACGGTAACAGCACACTTTAACAATAATAGTTAGGAACGCGACAGTTTAAACAGTCGACCGCTCCGGCGGGTCGCCACCTGAAAACTATCGAGCAAGCTGCTGGCTCATGACACATTGACTTTGTCCAGCGCCGATAGATCGCGCCAGCGTTAAACTATTTGACATGTGTATTTTGAAAAAAACTTTCACCAATAGAAAACTGCATTTCATACTATTGATTACAGAACAAAAACATTTTCTACAATTTTATAGAACGTATTAATATCTAGAAAAAAGTTTGCGATACCATATATCTTACTACTGTAGTTGAGCCACTAAAACTACTTTTTTACATTTAAAAAGTTGACAAAATGTCGACAATAATTAAAGCTCATTATTCATACCACTGTATTAATCCTTATCCTATTTTATTAAAGACCTGTAAAGTACTTTTCAAATGATTGTAATCAGGCCTTCCATTCAAAAGATATAATTTAATCTAAAGAAAATAAAGTGTATAGGGAAGTTCTGAGACAATAAAGTATACAAATAAATCTCTTCCCTAATATTATACAAGAAAGTATTTCCATTTGATTATTTGTTTTTATTTTTAAATATTTATAATAATCAAACTAAACATTACTGGACCAATTAAAAAAATTCTTTCGTTACCTATGAATATTTGTTACGAATAATGTTACGGATTTAAAAATGTATTACATATATATTCGTTGTAAATCTATATATCTAAAAACCCTCTCTCCTATGAGCGAAGAGGTCTATGCCCAGCAGTGGAATGTTAATGCGCTGCTGCTTATTATCTATTATTTTTTATATAAATATATTTAGCGACACTTTATATAAATATATTTAGCGAAACGCCAAAGTGATTAGCTCCTATCATGCCCGATGCCTTGCGAGAAGTCAGTCAACCCAGCACGACAATCCACCGACGCGGGCCATTCCCGCTTGCTGATGTCATCCTTCGCACGATCATGTTGCGACAGGTCTCGGCGCTCTAAAACCACCCCCCGAGACTTGCAAAAGGCGATAAATATATATATATATTTGATGTGAGGGTATATATGTATAGGTAACGCTCGAGACCAACGCATGCCGTAGCAAAGCGTCGCCACGTCGTCTCTCGTCCCACTCGGTTTGACGACAGACAAATTGCATTTTAAGCATTTATAGCAGTAAATAACACAGTTTACGTAATTAGGATATATGTAGCCTTCCAACCCTCAATGGAGCAGTACGACTTTAACAGCTACTTACCTTTTTTTACTTTCCATTGCAGACTCATATATCTGGGAAGAAGCACAAAAATAAGTTAGCGAAGACCGTTTGGCCTAATAGTATTTTCGAAGAACATCCGTACTTAGTGAATGAGAAATCCGCCAATAAAACGACAGGTGAGGGGGAATTATAATTAAATTAGGCATATATTCCAATTCTTTATCCAAGTAGGCCTTTACAGCACTTTTGATGACAGATGATGATATTAAAGAACGACTTACAATCTAAATTAACGAGGGTTCTTCTTCTGCTTCCTGTCCTGAGAAGAGCCCACAACGAGCACAATCGTTCTATTTCTAACTAAATATATACAACACGAAATCGTGTTAGTTGCACCATTTATTTGATTTGGGAAACAAACAGTTATTTAATACATAATAGACAAAACACAAACCAATAAAGTATTCACTAAAAAATAACAAACACGAAGCAAAGCTAAAATGAACGAAAAAAAAATATTACTGCAAGGTAAACTAAAAAAATTTATGCTGGTAAAAGAAATTATAACTTTTGCAATTTTTCTCTTTAAAAAGGTACATAAAACTTACAGTTTATAACTCTAGAACGACTGGACAGGTTTTGATGATGATCAATCCGGTATAGGAGGATCACAATTACGCCTTTGCCGAACGGGGGTACCGAAAAACCTCAGTTCATTTGTATGGTAATCTGAACTAGAGTAGTCGAATTATCATGTCATTGCGCGTAAGAGATGAGTTTAGCGATATACACGGCCGTACATTTTTACTATAAAAACAGAGCCGTACATTTGTCTCGCTCTCTCCTTACGACGTCACCGCGTTTGTTAGAGTGAGAGAAACAACACGTCACTAGCAGACTAAAACAAAACATGCTAATAATAGGAATGTAGATGTTGCGTGTCAACTAATTAAGTTGTTTGTTATCAAAAATATATTTTTAAAACTGTTACCGCCTTTGACAATAAAAAAACGCAAAAAAGGTTTCTTTATGATTACAAAAAAATGTGAAGAAAGTAATACTTTTAATAATAAAGTTATTAAATTAAAATTAATACACGGGGGATTTGAAATACCCCGCTTCGAGCTGGCTAAATTAAAAAATTCACTGGAATAAAATAGGATATTAATCTCACAGCAATTTATCACGAGCTCAAAACTTTGTCCGTTTTACTTGAAACTCCAAATTCCAAGTTTTTATTTCTAACGCTATACAGTCCACTCGCTTCATGGAAGGTGGCATTCTGTTCTACACCGTTCCATACGGTATACTTGTTCGTTTCGCGATGTACACACTCATTAAGAAAGGGTTTCCTTATATTCCCACGGGATTACGGTATACAAACAAAGAACGATCTGTAAATACTCATACATATGACGGCCTCGCTGGCGCAGTGGTGCGAGTATTTGCTTTGCTAGCGGAGTTCCCGGGTTCGATCCCCGGTAGGACGAATTTAGAAAATTATATTTTCTAATTTGTCTAAGTCTGGACTGGTGGGAGGCTTCGGCCGTGGCTAGTTACCACCCTACCAGCAAAAACGTACCGCCAAACAAAGAGATTTGTGTTCCGGTACGATGCTGTGTAGAAACCGTAAGGGGTATATCGCCTCTTAACAGATTAGCGCGCTTCCATCTTAGACTGTATCATCACTTACCATCAGGTGACATCACAGTCAAGCGCTAATTTGTCAGCAATAAAAAAAAATACTCATACTTATACTTTAAGATCTCTAAAACTTGTCGTCCGATTCCCTCAGAATTCAGCAAACGTTATTCGTTTTGCGGTTTAGTGTCCCCCATAATCCGAGGGGGTCCAGAACTACTAAAGTAACACGCAAGGGAAACGGCTAGTTATATGTATATAGAGCACACAGCCGCTGGAGCCAGGCGGCGCAAGATCGGGCCTTGTGGGCATCATTTCGTGAGACCTATGTCCAGCAGTGGACGTCCATCGGTTGAAGCGACGACGACGACGACGACAGAGCACACAATTATGTTATTGTCACTAAAGATGTCCAATGATTTAGTTGAGGCTTCACTAAGTTCTATTTGTAACAGTCATGCGACCAATTGTTGTATAACATTCATCATTATGGTTTTTTTTGTGAAGGAAAACAGTGAGGAAACCCTGGAGAAACAACTTAATTAAAACCCTCGCTCTTATAAGTTACGAGTGTGCAGCAATAGGACGTGTGTAGAACTTTAATTAGAAGACTCAATAAATTCAGAAAGATAAGTTACACTATTTTCCTGTTCTTCACAATTATATCCCACACTTTACCCGTGCCACTAATAGAATGTCCCTCGCCCTCATGTGCTACCACTACTTATCCTCCCTTAGTGAAACTCCCCCCCTTCGAAAAATAATAACTTCACCAACCACAGACGTCGCTATAACATAACAATGATCGCTAACACTTGATATTCAATAAAAATATTTTAAAATATACTCATACCAGCGGCGGAAGATGTGGGGCAGAAGTTTGGGGAAGAAGCCATTCTGTTCAACGAGCCCCGTTCGGAACTGGACCTGAAGTATGACAAGTATCGCGAAGTACGCTGTCACATTCAGGATAGCCTTGACGCCGTCAAGTACGTGATATTTTATATATTTATGACCAGCAATATCCTCTGATTTCACAAATAAACTTTCTCCTACAATTAACCATGATTTTTTGGAAGTGAAACTTCTTTAGGCGCATGAGGGTAAAATTAGCGTCACGAAGATGTGCAGCGATTTTTATGCGATTTCGTTTGTGGGTTAGGTAGTTTTAATATTTACTAATAATATGTGCCGTTTTTATTTACAATTAGTCATTTGAGATTTCAATAAACTAATTTGCGTAAAATATAAAACAATAATATTTCATAATTTCTCATAGAATTTTATAATGATTTTGTATAAATTTAAATGTAGGTTAGATATTTTTACTGTTTACAAAAAAATCACGAGGAATTATATTATATAGGTATATTTTTTTTTATTATTTATTTAATAGACACACCAACAGACCATTATGACAACATTAACGATATGAATATTAATATAAGTATGACACCTTTTACAGGTGTATACAACATTTATAATTTAGTAAAATAAAAATTACAAAATCAAAATCAAGATCAAAATAAAAATTTAGTTATTTAAGTATTGGACGGAATCATTTGGATACATATATTCTTAAAACTAACTGGGTTATCGTGAAAAATGTCAATGTCGTTTAAATTATTGTACGTACTGGCTAGCCTGTTTAAAGGGCAAAATTTGCCTAAGTTTGATTTGAAGGAATGTGGAAAAAAATATTTTTTTATGGCATTCCTTGGGGGACATCTTTTTTTTTTTTTTGTCGCTGGGAAATGCAATTTACGCACTAACCCTGACCGATGACCAGTCAGGAGTGTGGGACTCGGCGATGGAAGGTCTCGCAATACCCACTAAAACCCAGCGGAACCCTCTTCATCCATTAGTGAGGCACCAGGTGATCAGCTTTCGCATTCTGCCCTGGTGTCCCGGATGAGTCCGACGGAGGATTCACGGAGGCGGGAGGAGATGCGCAAACATGCGCCGCCTTATATTCCGCCTCCTTCGGCGGTGAGGGGGTGCATCCACTGCATTCTCCCTCTCTCTCTCGTGGGCTTCCTTCAGCGAGACTACCGTCTCGCAAAAGAAGGCCACTGCCGCCCACCATCTCTCGCTGGAGAGCATCGCGCCTACAAGGCTTCCCAACGAGAGGTCACCGCCGATCAACGCCACCAGGAGGTGACGCTGAGGTCCCCAGGCCGCACAATCTGCCACAGTGTACATCTGGGGACGTTAATGTTGATTTGACCCAACAAGTCTGGACAATCTAGAGTGTTGTGAATAATTTTTTGTGAAAGGTCATTAAATCAGCGACTAGTCTATTTTTTAAATAATATAAAATAAACGTAGTTTAATACTTATCTTTATAATTTTTATTAATTATTCCCTCCCTCTCGGGAGGAAATCTAAAGTTTTATATTTGTAGAAATATTAACTAGACTTAAAAATTTGTATGCCAATGAAGTTTCACTTGTGACACGTGTACTTTGTACGAGATTAGGACAAACTATTAAAAAACAATGTTTCGTATTCATTCAAATACATGTGTAAAGAAAAAAGCAAACATATGTTTGTAAAAACTGATTTTTTATAAGATGTTAGGCCATTCTTGCGATTGGGGGTTCCATTTTTAGTTACCTATTTATTGGGACTATAGATTATCTAATAGTCGAAATTAGGCATGGGATACCTAACTAACGTATCCGTTATTTGCTACTTTACTGTTAATATAACAACTAACGAAAATAACTGAAAACCGAATGGGAATTATTACGGTACTGTTAATTATATAATATGATCACTTCAATTTGTAGAGAAGCATTGAACTATATATAATTTTTACCAAATAAAATGATTTAATAAGAGATTGACATAATTTTATTAACATGTATTGGTGTACAAGTTTTTTCATAGTCAGCGTCTTTCATATATTTTGTTTCTATATACTACATCTCCTTTGTGAATACCTCGTACCTAATATCTGAAAAAAAAATGACTTTTCAATAACCAATAACTTGTTAAAATATTAGTTTTTGAACCTATAATAACGTCAGAGTTACAGTTATCGAAAAAGAACAATAATTCCCATAAAAGATAAAAATATAACTCCCACAAAAAAAAAAAAATTAGTAGGTGCCTTGATATGTATAGTTACCACTTATAGTCTAAGATCCCGTCGCAAAATTTATGTCACTTTGAATGCAATCTTACATTAAATTAATTTGATAATAATATGTCTAAACTAATATTATAAAGTGGAAACGTTTGTGTTTTCCTATGTATGTTTGTAATACTTTCCAGCAGACTTCCATGTTTCTTTTCCATGTATGATATATATGAAAAATAGTATTGTCTTTAATCTTTGGTTATGGTTACTTATTGCTCTCCTGGCAGAGCAAATTACATCTCATCAGGTTAGTGTGTTACCATATTAACCTATATCTTCATTTCATAGTCAGAATAAAGTTTAACCTATCAGCGATAAAAAACTGAAAAGAGGTATCGAATTAATGTAATGTTGTATCAAATGTCAGAACCCCACTGCTGGGCGTGGAGTATCTGGTCGAACACCCTCCGGAGGAAACGCACTACGAGCCGTCCTACATCTGTGTGCTGTGCATCAAGCAGGGCCACCCCCGCACCATCATCAACCATCTCACCTGCTTCTGGCACCGGTATAATTACCTGGTAAGATCATATATCATTTACGCTATTTATTTCAGCTGTTTTATAAGTGAATAAGAGTGAGCACCGGAAAGAAATCCTACCCGCAAAAAACGAGCAATTTTTTGGAAACGTTTCTTTACGAATTGCTTCGCCAAATAATTATCTCGTTGTTATATATTCACTATTAACGAAACACGGCGACATACAGTTGTTATGACACTTCTCCGATTGTAAGTGGTACTTCCTCGATCATATTTGATACTTGCCAGATTATACTTCCCCAATCGTACGTTTTACATCCCAGATTTGTAGATGGTACCTGCATGGTCTTACGCGGTATATCCCCGATCGGGAAAGTACCGCATACGATCGGCACACCCCCGATTGTACTTGAGACTTACGAGATCGTACATCGATAATCGTACGTGCTACTTCCCCAATCGTACTTGTTACTTCTCCAATGGTACATGTTACTTCTCCAATCGTACATGTTACTTCTGTAATTGTACGTGTTTTTTTCCCCAATCATACAAAGTACTCGTATGGTAAAACGTGGTATATTAATAATATTTATTTGAGCATAAAAAGAAAAAATTAATATACCCTGGACCCCTGAACTAGGTAAGCCCCTGACTTAAGGGCTTAAGGTATTCCCTTTTTTACAATAAAAGATGTACGGTATATCCTTGATGGTTTACTTATTGTAACCATGTTTTATTTCTTCGATCGTATTTGAGACTTGCTAGATCATACTACCCCAATCGTAGATGTTACTTCTCCAATCACACTTGTCTCAAATCGTTCGTGTTACTGCCCAGATCGTACAAAGTACTGTGTGGTACATCCCCGATGTATTACTTCCCCGATCGAATTTGAAATTTACCAGATTATACTTTTCCAATCTTACATATTACTTCTTCAATCGTTTGTGTTACATCCTATTTTGTACGTGGTACTTGCATGTCCAGACGTGGTATATCCCCGTGGTATGGTGTTCTCCTGATCCTAAGTGGTACTTGCCTCACCGGAGGAGGTACTGCCGCGATCGCAAGTGTTTACGGATTAAGTAAAGACTTTAAATGCAATTCCACTTTCAAGTACAATTCCTTGGTGCGACCAATTTTAGAATTTGGTTCAACAATTTGGAACCCAAAATATAAAATATACATCGATGCCATAGACAAGAATAGATATAGATAACATAAATTTATTAAACATCTAAAATATAAAAGTAAAGGTGCTGACACCTTACCTGTTATTGTCCCACTCGTTGATCGTCAGACACTAAGAGATCAACTTTTTTTATTCTATAAGTTTAAAGATTTATAAGTTATTTAACAATAGCATTGACGCTGCATACGCTGCATACTCCTGTTCAGAATTTAAGAAGCAAATTTTAGCTAATTTATAATTTTTTTTTCATACACCCTTTATTTAGTCTATAATTTTCTTTTTTCACTTTAATTGTTAGTTTTGTTTTATATTCTTATCGCCTGCTCTTTATGTAGTTATTATTAGTGCAAACTTCACTGTTCTATCTATTGATTTTTTTACTTTTTAGTTGTAAGCACAATAAGTACTGTTTGTTTTCCGTAATAAAATAAAAATAAACCAGGGCAAATTTGCAGGCAGTGATAGATAACTTTGACCGTTGCAGGTGCGTCACTTTCCCAAGGCGTGCGCCGCACTGACCCCGTACAGGGCGCAGAGCAAGTACCGCGAGGGCGTCGCCGTCATCATCAACCGGCTCGCGCAGCGCATCGAGGACAAGTACGGCCGCCTCAAGCCCGTCAACATCGACAAAGAGGAATACGAGAAGGACAGGTATATACAATTTGTTTAACAAATGCTTTCTTCCGGATCCCTTCGAAATATGGGCAACTCGATATCTATTACATTATGTTCCTAAGTAATTCAAATTTATGACTCTTCACATTATTCTCCCCTCGCTTTTCTTGTCTTGTGCTACCATCGCTTATTCCTCTTTGTAAAACTCCCCATTCGATATATAATTACTCGACCAATTACAGTCTACGTTAAAATAACAACTCCAAAGCTAGTTAGCAGTTGTAAACGTTACGCCAATATAATTTGAAAAAATAAAAAATATCGATACATTGATATTACTTTTTCATGATGTTTTGGGGTGATAATTACCACTTTGATATATCGATGTATCGATATAAAATTCCAAGCAAAAAATGAAAATCGATATTTTTCAGACCAATAAACATTTATAAATATTAAGAATAAAATATCCTAAGAAGGAATACTTTTTATTCTCCCTTCTTTGTAACAAATTATATTTTATGTATTTTGGTCGACTCGATTGCTGTTTTACAATTTGGTATTTAAGTTGGCAACTTAGTTTGTCAATTTCATATTTAACTGCTAGTCTGAATCGTATCCCGATATATCCATATTTTTAATAAAAACATTTATATCGATATTGATATTTTAAAATATATCGATATCATATATCGATACTTTATTGAATTTCCGACATCCTAAAAATTATATATTACAATTGGTTTGTCAAAAAACTATTCTTAAATTTGCAAAAGCCATCCTGTATAAGCAATGAAAAGAATACGTTATAGTGCGTAGTAATTTAACGTAATGGTGATTGTAGTTGTGATATGAACTGGTTTCATAAAATTAAAATAAAAACAGTTTAGGTAGAATTTTTTTCGATCGAAAATTGATTACTCATAACAGGTTTCTGATACAAATAGGTTTCAAACAGTTGTTTTTATAAAGGAATGTTATATAAATCAGCGATTAACTTAACTTTAGATGACTCCTTAAAGCCTTCAGGGTATATTAACTCAAGATTCAAAAATTGTTTATTTCGGTTCTTAGTTAAGAACTGAAAATGTTCATACGGCGTGTGTTTGTGTAAAAAAACATATTTATAAGTATTAAGTTAAAAAATCGCCAATAAGAGACAAGCCATTAAATCCTCCCGTAAATTTTTTCTAAACTTCAAATAATGTTAAATGCAATAATAATAAGTCTATGATTAGATATTATGTTGTTTATTTTTTAAAATCTAATCATAATCTTAAAAACTGTCTTTTTCTCCAAGTCAAAGGTTTGTACCTGCGTTAAAAGTAGTAATCGGTTCACATCACTAATTTGCAGGACTACCTTATGTTTTTTTACAGGGATCAGATACACCACTGGTTGTGCAAGGGGTTGCACTACAGCGAGACTGACAACTGCAGTTTTGAAGAAGTTGTTGACCCAGATTTGATCAACTCTCTCGGTTAGTAACATTACATTTTCGATAATACTAGCAACCCGACCCGGTTTCACACGTGCATATTATGCCTACATGGAATATGTGGACTAAATAATAGTGTGTATTTGTTATAATTCAATTTCGTTTATTTCAAAAACTAGAGGGTAAATACATAATGAGTTGGTCTTCTCTTAAATATAGAGTAGTCTTACTTACTTCTGAGAAGACACCAACTCATTATGCGTTTACTCTGTAAAATTATAGAAATAAAAAGATAACAATATATATAGGTAGATCTAATTTCGAGAAGGAGGTTAACCGCCGAATCCAACTCGATTGGGTTTCGTTCGAGAAGTTACGCCAGATATTTTTGTCCAATTACCCTCAGTGCCTGAAGACCAAAGTCTTCGAACAGTGCGTGTTGCCAGTGATGAGCTACGGTTCTGAGACGTGGTCGATGACTATGGGCCTCATGCGGAAGCTTAGAGTCACTCAGCGTGCGATGAAGAGGGTTATGCACGGAGTTTCTCTACGTGATCGAATCAGAAATGAAGAGATCCGTAGTAGAACTAGAGTCACCGACATAGTCCTGCGAATTGCGAACCTGAAGTGGCAATGGTCGGAGCACATAGTCCGAAGGACCGATGGACGTTGGAGGCCGAAGGTGCTGGAGTGGCAAACCCGCACCGGACGGCGCAGTGTATGTAGACCTGATCTAAAGACGGTCGCCGGTAGCCGCTGGAGCCAGGCGGCGCAAGATCGGACCTTGTGGATGTCATTACGTGACACCTATGTCCAACACTATGATTGATTATAACACTTAATTAAATAACTCTCCACCGAACACGTAGCGTCACAAAAAGCCATTCATCCCTTGTCAGTCGTCCTGCTCACTAGCGCTCGGTGTTGTGTCAAAGTGCGTGACATTTTACTCAACAGATTCAAAATGTCGCACTCTCAAATAATTATTAAACGCGCCGTCATGTATAATGCAAAATATCAAACTAATCTATATGACATACTTGTGGTAACTAACGTTTTGGTTTAAATGCTGATAGAATTATTTTTTTATTAACTTAGTAAATATTACATAAATTATTTAGTCTAGTTAGTTGTTAAAAATTTTGTTTTTCTTTTGTTCACAGATTCAACCAAAATGGGGCAAAAGTAAGTTAGCTCTTTTATATCCTAGTAAAGAAAAGGTGTAGTGAAATTCCTTTAACCAGCTACAGTTGTTTTTTATTTCAGGAAAAAACGTGATCCTTCGCCACCAATAGTTGCGGCTCCCACGAAGCCCCACGCTAACTCATACAACGTAAGTTTCATACATATACGCTTGGCTAACAGAGCTCCCGGGTTCAGATCCAGATGGTGCAAATTAGAAACAGTATTTCATTATACATATAATACCTCTCCATTAATTTTGACCTTGTCATACAAATGTCAAGGTCAGGACTAATGGAGAGATTTCGATCGTGACTTTTTGAAATAATCCGTTTTTTATAAAGTCAATAGTGGTAATTTTTTAGTATTGTCTCGATAACGGGATCGGGAACCACATGATTGATATCGCCAGAAACAACTAACGACAATATAATTTGAAATTATTTTATTTAAGATATTCTAAACCCAACAAATGAAAAAAAGAACTTTACTTTGATTTCTGAACGACTTTTAGAATTCATTGATTTCTAAACGACAGATAGGAATGGTTTCTAAGGGAAAGCGAAATTGTTGTTTTTACTATATCCCAAGCATTTGTTCATATTTACTCACTTTGGACTTCCACGAATAATTCAAAACCGAAATCGGCCAAATCTGTTCAGTCTCAAACTATTGTTAAATATATCGAGATTAGAACTTGTATATTTATATAAGAGATACTATTTATTTCAGTGTTATGTAATAGTAATATTATTTAAAGTCAAAACGAGGCCGAGTCGGCGATTCATTCGAGGTGCTGTCGGATATCAGTGACGAACCAGAATTCCGCGGGCCGCGGGTCGAAAAGGTTCGCCGGTGAGTTTAAATCAATCTAAATAAGCTTTGTTCACTTAACATTAACAACATATTTATAATTGAAATGATTTAGTCTGATTTAGAAAGTTTGATATCTACAACGTAGGTTATAGTGAGTTTATATCTAAAGATAATATACATTGTACGTCACATAATAGTGTAGTGCAAGGGTGGGCACATATATTGATAGTCGGGCCACATTGCAGATGAAAATTTGACCTCGGGGCAAACAGTTTTTTTTAACACATTTTAAGTATATTTTTTGTTGAAAATGTCGTAATTACAAAGGAATAAATATTATTATTAACTAAATTAACTTGATCGTAAAACGATCGTAAAAACGTAAGAACAGCTTCAAAAAAGTTGCTTCTAAGATTAAAATAAAGACAAAATTTCTTATAAAATCTTCTAGAAAAACTAATATTTGTGTTTTTAATAATAAAATATATGTCGGAGAACAAGAGAAAAAGAAAGCATAAAGCATACAGGTGTAAGGTTCTCCGCCGACATCGTCATTAATGCCATCCATAATCTCATAAATCACATCAAATTCCATACTGTGGGCGTTGGTGCAATTAAACACTTTATTAATTAACTCAGATTATAATGTCCAATCACTTAATGTTCCCGATAACGATTTACACAAAAACGTTAACAATAACAGCTAGGAATGCGACAGTTTCAATAGTCGACCGCTCTGGTGGACCGTAACCCGAGAACTGCGGAGAGACGCGCGCCAGACTGCTACTTATTGACTCTACCCCGCGCCGATAAACAGATGGCGCCAGCGTTCCACAGACAATTGCACTCCGACATAGACAATGCTTCACGGGCCAGACAAAATTCTACCGCGGGCGGCTGTTTGCCCAGGCCTGATATAGTTCAGTAAAGAAAAATTACCAGATCAAGTGCACAGTTCTATTGTGCCGATATACAGTCTGCACATCTAGATTCAAATCTAGACCTAGAGCTATCGAGAACGAGATCAAGACCGATTTGCTAAAGGCTGAGTTATTACTAGATATCTTTAAAAATATATCGTTTAGCAGTGTTAATTTGTCCACCAGAGGCCGGCCGGAGCCGAAGCGCTACGAGCCCTACCCCGACAAGAGGCGCGAGAGCCCCTTCCGGAGCCGCTTTGCCATACGCAACGCAGCGTACAAGTCAGATGACAAAGTATGTATGATTCACATGAAATATGTAACTATATTTTGTATATGTGCTAATATAAGGTGCGGTGCATGGAGATAAGTGAAACGTCTTTCCACTTTGCAATATGTATTTATAATGCTCTCTTAATACTAAAGTATAAAATATTAAGAATTGATGCAAATTATTGAAATCTCAAATGAGGAATTGTAAGTAAAAGTGCTACGTGTTTTTTGTCAATATTAAATTTTGTTTTTGAATTTAAAATTTAGAAAAAATAATGTATGAAATAATGACTGGCGAATTGAAATGCCACATGTTGTTTGTGAATATTAATACTAACTAACCAATTCAAAGGAATTTGCATAAAAAACGCTGCATGTCTTCGTAACGCTAGTCACGCGTTTCATCCGTAAAAATTTTACCCTGAAAGCCTAAAGAAGTTTGACTTCAAAAATGTTTTGTGCTATTCCCACATTGTAAAATGGAGGCAAAAGGGTAATTGTAGGCTTTAGTAATGATTTAATGTTAACTCCCACTATGTCTTAGTGGACACGAGTGGAGGGGTCACGAAGAAGATCACAAACAAAACCACGAACATAACAAACACTGTTTAATGCTTCCTATCTCATTCTCTCCCACGATCAATCATATTAATTTTTATTTAGAATTTGTCATTTGAGATGTCAATAAATGATGTTTATTAATTTTTTACATTTTTAATATTTTAATGACAATTAAATTTAATTCGAATAAGGAATTCCTTACATTTCTAACTAATACTGTAAACTATGACAAATACTTTTAAAACTAAAATACGTCATTTTCCAATGAAATGAAATGAAATTTTTATTTGCTGAACATGGGTGGTTACACAGGGCGAAATAACATATTTGTGCCATCACATTCTACCGTACTTACAGCATGCAAATATTAAGAAAAAATAATAACAATTTATAAGATTTATGTCAGATTTAAATTTGTATGATTAGATATGTCAGATTTAATTAAAGTACAAAGAGATTATTATAAAATAAGTTATTAAAGCTTCGATTATAAATACGCATACCACTACATATCTTAATTATCAAAAAATTCGGACATAGAATAAAATGTTTTTTCACACAACCAACTAAAGAGCCTTTTTTTGAAGGATTCGTTTTCCGTTAGTTTTAAAGAAACTATAATCTTGTTATATATTTTTATGCACATAGCATTTGGTGATTTCAAGCTCTGTGCTAATCGACATCTGGGTAGACAAAGTTGACCGCGCTTCTTCTCTGAGATATGATACTCTGCAAGATCTTCATATTTATTGAAATAGGCCATATGCTTATATACGAATACCGCTACTTC
>JACTOM010000905.1:783834-832194 GCA_015832385.1 Elymnias hypermnestra
GCGTCCGGCACGCTCTTCGTCGTTCACATCTTCTCGGCCTTCTGAGAACATTTTGTACCACTGATAAACGTTGCTTCGGTCCAAGGTAGCTTCTCCATATGCCACAGTCAACATTTGGAATGCATCCGCGCACTTAATTTCGTTTTTCACACAAAATTTGATACAGGTTCTTTCATCCATTTTTTTGAATAGGTAAAAATCGAAGACGATCCAAAACACGTGCAAGCAAAGCAGCTGTCAACAATTAAATGAACATTCAAAATGGCCGAGCTTGTCGGCATAAGTGAGAGTACCAACATAACGCCACAAAAATTTCGAAATTAACCCGCGAAAATTCAAAATTCGCGATACTTTTTGAACACATCTCGTAGATTTGCAAAACGTGTACATAAATATATATATTGTCGTCAAGTTCTAAGATCGTAGTCTAAGAGATACTCTTCCTTTAATCATTTTTTAATGTCGCTTTAACCTCCTGGATAGAGCGAGGTAATGGATTCCACAACTTACGTACACGTTAAGTCGTCATATCTAATTATTCGTCCAAGACAGGAAAATCCCAATGAAAAAATTAGTCCGATCCACTTATACGTAACAATGTGTTATATCCTTATATGTGTATAAATGAACTTGTATATAATTTTGTGAAAGTGATTTTATAAACTAAAAACATTAGAAATTTAGCTGAGTAGCAGTTTTCACGATTTAGCTGCTCACTAAGAACGGGTTTATCCATATTTGCCTCGGAGTTGGGCCGATGTGGATATGATTACGCCCACTTTAAAGACCACACAGACAAATGGTCTACGTCTTAATAGTCGTTTTGTTTCTAATTGTTTTTTCTTTATTTGTTAAGACCTCGTCGAACACCCGGCCACCCAATTACGATTACAAGTTGAAGTTGGCGGCGGATCAGCGCAGCTCCGCCGAGGAACTGGCTCGGAAGGCGTTGTCCTACCACGAGAAGAACCCAGAAAAGCACCCACTGTATCCCGAAGAATGGAAAAAGTTCTGGAATCGTCGCTACAAAGAGATACAGGCTGGTAAGCTTTTCTACGCTTCTGGGGATGACGGATTATTACGTCTTGCAAATTATATAGGCAACAGATTTTATTACATTAACATTTTCTAAAGTACAACGCGTGAGTAAGCTAGGAATATTAACAATGTCTTGGTTGTAACGAAAATTTCGATACAATATTAATGACAATGACTGTCTCATTGGTCTAGTTGTTAGCATGTTCGACTACAGACATGTGGTCCTGGGTTCGAGTCCCGGGTCGGGCCAATTCGGAATCGATATTGAGTTTTCTCCTAAGATTTTCTCAATATCTGCCCAAAGTTGGGAAGTTGGCGGTGTGGTCCACCCCCGTGTCTCGGAGAGCACGTTAAGCCGTCGGTCCTGCGCCTGATCACTCTCCAATCGTGTCGGATTACCGTCACATTGAGAGTGAAGGAATAGAGAGTGCTCTTGTGTACTATGCCTGCCAATCCACAGTGGAGTAGCGTGGTGGGTCTATGCTCTAAAAACTCTCATATTGAGTGAAGAGGCCTGTTCCCAGCAGTGGGACTCTAATGGGCTGCTACTTGTGTTGTGTTGCTATACTCATGTCTCAGCTTATCACACTTATATTCCTATGTATGTAGTATCACATGTATTTTCGAAGTGAAACTTCTTTAGGCTTTCAGCCTGATTAGCGTCACGAGGATGTGCATCGTTTTTTATGCCAATTTAATTGAAGGTTAGATAGATTTATTATTTACAAATAACATGTGCCATTTTAATTTGCTATTCGTCTTTTAAATAATAATATATAATATGCATAAATTGTCTTTCCTAAATTTAATTAATAATTTTTAATATTGACAAAAAACACGGCATTTTTATTTACACTTCGTCATTTGAGATTTAAATAAATTATTTGTATTAATTAGCGACTCCTGTAATATTTTATTGACAATTATATTCCTAACATATCTTCCTTTGTCTCTTCCACTAAGTCTTGGAAATCTAAAGTTTTAGATTTTATAAATATAAACAAGAATTAAAAATTAGTTAAAACAAAAAAAAAACATATACTATAGACACACAAACATACAAACAAGCACTTTGAAAAAGGTATATTATAATGTTGAAGATTATTTAAGCGATGAATAAAGGCTTTGATTCCAATTGAGCACAGAAGCTATATATTACACATTGTAACTTACAAAACTATATGTAAATGTTGAGCGTTTTGCCGGTTTCTTCTCAGGGGAATTAGCTTTTCCGAAACTGGGGTATTTTTTTTACTAACGGATAGACTACTGACGATTCAGTGCTTGATTAAGAATATTTTGATTTGTGTTGTGTGTATGAATAGTATGTATGGGTTAAGAATAATTCATTCTTAACCCATACATACTTTCTTTTAAATCTGTCAAACCTTTATCCATGAATAGGTTAAACAGCCATGGTGGCCACCCCTGTCGTACCGTTTATTCTGACACAAGCACTGGAACCCTCATAGAGAGACTTAAATGCTTGAATCAGACAACTGCTCACCCCATACGTAGATACGTAGGTAACTAATCAAGGCCAAAGCCTCGAATCAGGCCAGACTCAGACAAATTAGAAAATACAATTTCCTGTATTCCTTATATCGGGGTTCGAACCCGGGACCTCTGGTAGAAAAGCGAGTACTCGCACCACTGCGCCAACGAGGCCGTTGAATGAATGTCAATTTAAAGAATATAATATAGTAGTATAACGATGGGCATTTTCACTTTATATCTTTCCACCGCCAAGAGATGGGTGTCTACAGACGAAACAGCGGGGCATTGCTAGTTGTTAATAATAATGAAATATGTGTGTGTGACTGTGTGTAAGTGTAGTGCGTCGTGTGCAGAGGGCAAGGACCCGGCGAAGCACGACTTCAAGCCGGAGTGGATCGTGTTCTGGACGGGCCGCATGAAGGAGCTGCACGAGGACGAGCTGCGCTCCATCGTCAACGAGGTGTACCGCCGGCTACGCCTGACGCCGCCCGACACCAGCACCAGCACCGACCTCAAGCGGTATGCTCTCACAGGGCACTCGCTCAATTCTCCGTAGGATACGTACAGGCCTCCTCACTCAAATGAGAGAGGGTTTTTAGAGCATAGACCCACCACGCTGCTCCACTGCGGATTGGCAGGCATAGTACACAAGTGAACTCTCTATTCCTTCACTCTCATAGTCCGATATGACGGTAATCCGACACAACCGGAGAGAGATCGGGCGCAGGTCCGACGGCTTAACGTGTTCTCCGAGGCACGGGGGTGGATCACAGCTCCAACTTCCCAACTTCGGGAAAATATTGAGAAAATCTTAATAGAAAACTCAATAGCCATTTTTGAATTGGCCCGACCCGGAACTCAAACCCAGGACCTCATGACTGTAGTCGAACATGGTAACCACTAGACCAATGAGGCAGTCTAGTGGAAGAAATATCTATGCCTAATTTATAAATATATTAATCGATATGGTTTTTCAAATTAAAATAGTTGTTTTCCCAAAGTTCAATGTCCCAAATCTCAGGGAACAGCTAGATTACGCAAGGTATTAGGAGATAGTGGTAATGCCACCTTTAATGATAGAGCGAAAAAAATATTGATCTTGCTTTTTAAGAATCATTTAACATCATGTTGGCACAGCTAAGTGAAAAGAAAGTTCATAAAAAATACATTACTAAAAGAAACTTGAAACACAAAAACAAAATCAGTTGATGGTCTAACGCACGGGTCAATAAGCTGCGCAACGCACGCTGCGCCCGTGCGTTCTATATATGATATTTAAAATTAGGATCGCTTTTTCCCGAGTAATATCGTCTGTCTTCGTTTCGGTAGCCGTATCCAATACCTTGTAAAAAGATTCATTAGGTTTATTTATATTATTAGTCAATTTGCTTTATTACTACATTATTGGCTGAGACAGTCTGTAGTGAGTTGTTGTAGGACGTGAGTGGGAGGACTGTTAAAAACGACGCGCCCGCGCGTTCGTTGACCCAAGCGTCAGCTGATTATTGATTTTGTGTTCCATTTGTGTAACTAGATGTATTTTTTATGTAACTAGTTACTATCGTTTATGGAAGTGGTCTCCTAACACCCTGTATATAGAATAATCGCGGTGTGCGGATGACTAAGTGTCTGTGCCATTTTTTCATTTAAATAATTAGTTATAGTAACTTTTTTCTCCAAATTTAAGTGTCATATTGTTATTTATATCAGTCCTAANCTCTATTCCTTCACTCTCATAGTCCGATATGACGGTAATCCGACACAACCGGAGAGAGATCGGGCGCAGGTCCGACGGCTTAACGTGTTCTCCGAGGCACGGGGGTGGATCACAGCTCCAACTTCCCAACTTCGGGAAAATATTGAGAAAATCTTAATAGAAAACTCAATAGCCATTTTTGAATTGGCCCGACCCGGAACTCAAACCCAGGACCTCATGACTGTAGTCGAACATGGTAACCACTAGACCAATGAGGCAGTCTAGTGGAAGAAATATCTATGCCTAATTTATAAATATATTAATCGATATGGTTTTTCAAATTAAAATAGTTGTTTTCCCAAAGTTCAATGTCCCAAATCTCAGGGAACAGCTAGATTACGCAAGGTATTAGGAGATAGTGGTAATGCCACCTTTAATGATAGAGCGAAAAAAATATTGATCTTGCTTTTTAAGAATCATTTAACATCATGTTGGCACAGCTAAGTGAAAAGAAAGTTCATAAAAAATACATTACTAAAAGAAACTTGAAACACAAAAACAAAATCAGTTGATGGTCTAACGCACGGGTCAATAAGCTGCGCAACGCACGCTGCGCCCGTGCGTTCTATATATGATATTTAAAATTAGGATCGCTTTTTCCCGAGTAATATCGTCTGTCTTCGTTTCGGTAGCCGTATCCAATACCTTGTAAAAAGATTCATTAGGTTTATTTATATTATTAGTCAATTTGCTTTATTACTACATTATTGGCTGAGACAGTCTGTAGTGAGTTGTTGTAGGACGTGAGTGGGAGGACTGTTAAAAACGACGCGCCCGCGCGTTCGTTGACCCAAGCGTCAGCTGATTATTGATTTTGTGTTCCATTTGTGTAACTAGATGTATTTTTTATGTAACTAGTTACTATCGTTTATGGAAGTGGTCTCCTAACACCCTGTATATAGAATAATCGCGGTGTGCGGATGACTAAGTGTCTGTGCCATTTTTTCATTTAAATAATTAGTTATAGTAACTTTTTTCTCCAAATTTAAGTGTCATATTGTTATTTATATCAGTCCTAACCTATTGACATGAATATAAACTGGATAATTCCTTTAAACAATCCTATAATCTAAAAATACGGAATTGTTCGCAAAGGATTTCTGCAAATAAAGTGACAGTTAGTGAAGTGTGCGACTAAACGCGTAAGCGACGCGAGTTTCACGGCGCATACGACCTTTTGGTCGCGACTTGGTACTGACTCAGCTGAAAGTTGACGGCAAGTAGATTCGTGTTTGTTTACAAAAAACTGTGCGTTGCAAATATGAACGCCTGTAATGCATGTAGTAAAACAGTGAAATCGACAGAAAAACTCATTTGTTCTCAGGCATACTGCGCTAAAATATATCACTGTCTATGCGTAGGAATATCTGTTGATTCCCTTAGGAGACAAAGCAAATGGATATGTCCAGACTGTAAAGCTAAAATACCCCGGGCAGGCGACAACACCGACACCCCGCTAAAGAGAGCGGAGGGGTACGACGGTGAGGCTTACAGCTCTGTTACAGTTAGACGTCAACAACCATCGAGCAAACGGGACATCAGCATATCCGAAACCCCGTCGGATCAAACTGCTAAAATTATACAAGCAATAAGAAGTGATTTACCTAATATTATAAATAGTCTAATGTCGAGCGAGTTCGAAAATTTAAAGACCAATCTTAATGAAATTGAGAAATCTCTAAAATTTTTAACGGCAAAATACGATGATGCATTGCAATCACTGGCTACCGCACAAGACGATATAAAGTCATTGAAAAAAGAAAATGCTACTCTACGTGGAGAAGTAAAAGAACTACAGACCTCACTTAGCTCGTTTGAACACGACTTCAGAAAGCAGGAACAATGGTCTCGACTGCAAAATGTTGAAGTCTTAGGTATTCCTGAAAACAACGGCGAATGTCTACCGGATGTTATAACTAAAATCGCGGAAAAAGCCGGCCTTTCTCTCAGTGCCACAGATGTCGAATTTGCTCATCGTGTTCAGCCAAAAAAACCCAGCGGAAATCCACGTGCTATTATTGTTCGCTTTAAAATTCGTCATCGCAAGGATGCCTTCTTTTCAGCTGTACGGAACTGCAAACATATCAATACATCCGACGTAGGAGTTCCAGGTCCAGCTAAAACCTTCTTTGTAAATGAGCATTTGACGCAACGTAACAAAAAATTACTTTTTTTATGCAAAACCAAAGCAAAAGAACTAGGCTTTCGCTACGTTTGGACCAAGAACTGTCGCATTTATATAAGAAAAAACGACGTATCCCCTCATATTCTGATCTCGTGCGAAAGAGACTTGGCAAAAATAGCCTAGAGAATTTTGTATTTTACTGTTTATACCACTTTGTATTTTTTTGTTTCTACCATTTTACTATAACTCATTATGTAAAGTCTTGCATAATCATTAACAAGACCATTCATACTTACACGGACAACATTTACACACATATCAACACTTATATCACTAACGCTCCTCATATTACCAGATGTCAAAAAGTGAGAGACGAAATTATGAAAACCCTACTTATATCTGCTTGTGTAACATTAGCTGAGTCATACTATGAACACGGATAACAACAGTAGATCTTCTTCTCATCTCAGCGTCTTATATCAGAATGTTAGAGGATTACGTACAAAGACCGAAGAATTCTATAACAACGTTGTATGCTGTTCGCATGATATTATTGTAATCACCGAATCTTGGTTATGTGAAGGAATCCTTGACTCTGAGCTGACAAATTCTCGATTTGACATATCTCGGCGAGATCGTAATGACGGTAGGCGTGGCGGTGGTGTCATGATTTTAACGTCCAGTAAACTCAGCGCGCGCCCCAGACCTGAATGGAATTGTGATAATTTAGAATGCTTATGGCTTACTATTGACTCTTCCACTATCAAATCAGAACGCAATCTCCATCTGGCTGTTGTTTATATACCACCAGACAATCACTTACTTCAACATATAAAAGAGTTTAATGACATATTAACAAACGTAGTATCCCAAAACATCGATGATCTTTTTTTAATATGCGGCGATTTCAACCTTCCCTGCTTGAAATGGTCAAATAATGACCCCATTCTACTTAAAAAAGGAACTATAGAAGCGCAAGCTTCTGCCAGTTTGTTTCTCAACTGCATTAATTTATTAGGTTTTCAGCAACACAACACGGAGTTAAATTCTTGCCATAACACTTTAGATCTTGTCATAACTAACTTTACCGCAGAGGTTACTAGGTCGATATTCAATATGGTTGACGAAGATAAGTACCATCCGACCCTATCAATAGATATATCCGATATAGTAATTAGAAATTTACCGAAAAAAGATACATTTAAGCTACTGTACAGCAAAGCCGACTACGACTCGATATTCCAAAAACTCTTAAATACTGATTGGTCTTTTCTTTCCAAAAACTCTTTCAAAAACGCTGTAACGTCTTTTTATAATGTGCTATACGAAGTAATTGACGAATTCGTCCCAAAGATTATCGTTCGTGACACCACATACCCTATCTGGTACAACAAAGCGCTTATCAACATAATTAATGAGAAAAATAAAGCACACTTTATCTGGAAAAAATATCGAAATCCCGTTGACTACGATAGCTTCTCCTTATTACGAAAAAGATACAAGACACTCGAAAAGGAACTGTTACATAAATTTACACGTAATGCAGAGGACCAAATTAAACATAATCCCAAACAAGTTTACAGCTATGTGAGACGCAAGCGTAAATCCAGAAATGGCTACCCAAAAAACATGATATACCTTGATAAAAATCACAAAACTGAAGAAGACATTTGTGGCGCTTTTTGCAGTTTCTTTGAAAAAGTATTTCAGGCTCCAATACAAAATTATACATCATTGCCCTCCTCCAGTCTCTCTGTAGATATCATTCCACAATTAAAAATAAATTCCGAAATTATTCACAAACATTTAAGAAAATTAGATACATCTAAAGGCCCAGGTTCTGATAATATTCCACCACTCTTTATAGTTCGATGCGCTAAAGTTCTCGCGGAACCACTGAGTATACTTTTTAATAGATCTTTCAATGAAAGTTCAATACCTGGAATTTGGAAAGAAGCGCACATAGTTCCTATTCATAAAAACGGCTTAAAAGCAAAAATAGAAAATTACCGACCAATTTCTGTCTTAAATACTTTAAGTAAATTACAAGAAAAAATCGTTTACACTCACATTTACCCTTACATAAGTAAGGTTATTCCAGAAGAACAACACGGTTTTTTCAAACGTCGTTCTACTTTAACAAACCTAGCAATTTTCACGTCAGATGTATTAAAGCATATGGGCAACCGCACGCAAGTTGATGTAATCTACACGGACTTTGAAAAGGCCTTTGACCGTGTAGATCACAGCATACTTCTTCAAAAACTATTAGCTGTAGGCATTTCAGGTGATTTATACCGTTGGTTTGAGTCATACATACTAAATAGATCACAAGCAGTTATTGTTGGTAGCAGTAAATCTAACTTCATTAACATAACATCGGGCGTTCCACAGGGCTCGTTGTTAGGCCCTTTACTCTATTCAGTGTACATTCACGACATAGGCAAGAGCATAAAACACGGGAAATTCCTTCTTTATGCTGATGACACAAAAATATATAAAAATATTTCGAATACTGCTGACTGTTCTTTACTTCAAGCTGACCTGAACAGCTTGACGCAATACTATAAAGACAACCATATCACAGTAAATACAAAGAAATGCATACATATCACTTTCACACGAAACACTAATGACATTAAATCAAGGTACTATATCGATAATAACATAATCAACAAAGTTGTCACAGTAAAAGACCTGGGACTAACTCTAGACAGTAAGTTGACATTTTCTGAACACTTCCAAACAATCGCAAACTCAGCTTATAAAAATCTTGGCTTTATCATTAGAACATCAAAATCATTTCACGACAAAAATACCATTAAATTACTGTATTTCTCATATGTTAGAAGTGTACTGGAGTATTGTTCTCCCATCTGGAATCCACAACACGTAACATACTCTTTTATGCTAGAAAAAATCCAACGGAAGTTCATGCATTATCTCGATTTTCGCACAAAAAACACGTACACAGATTACACAACATCTTGCAAAAAGCACAACATTCCAGCACTAACAGACCGTAGAACAATTGCCGATATGATGTTATTGTATGACATATGCACTGGAATTCTACAATGTCCTGATCTGACGTCAGAAATTCTACAGTTATCTGTTCCTCAACGACGTACACGCCACACAAGCCTATTTCACGTTCCAAGTAGCCGTAATTCGTACAGTAGTAATTCGGTCGCTTGTCGGTTACCACTAACCTATAAAAATCGATTTGAAGAAGTCGATCCTTATTGTACATCTAGAATCACTTTTAAAAAATTAATTAAAAAAAACACATTATAACCCACAACACATTATAACACAACACACGCACCTACACAAACACAACACTACACGTCACTTACACATACATGCAAGATTATTTTAAGCGATTAATTATATATATATATATATATATATATATATTATAACACTAATTTTGCAAATTATGATACCATTATTGTATTAATTGTAATACCATAGTTCTTTTCCACTTAGTCTAAGTTAGGTGTAAATAAAGTAAATCCGATTTGGCTTAAGTACTAATAAAACTTCTAGTGTATGTTTTTACCTAAGATGAAGCTGTGGATTTAGTAAATAAATAAATAGCGAACTTGATGCTTGTGGTACAAAGAAACAAATGACTGCATAGAAATATTGTATACAAATAAATTGATATCTGACCCCCCCCCCCCCCACTTCTCTATATATCTAATCTATCTATCTGTACATTTTAGTGAGCGCGAGCCAATCTCAGCATCGTACCGAAGAACTCCGGAACGTCGTCGATCCCCTGAGAAACGCAATGTGCTGGATAGACGACGTTCCCCTGACAGGAGGAGGTCTCCGGAGCACCGTCGCCGGTCCCCACCACGACGCAGGAGCCCTGAACCTAGAAGAATACCCACCAGGAGGGCCTCCCCCGACCCCAGGCGAAGGACACCAGAACGCAGGGAGCGAAGGTTTTTTAATGCAAAATTCATTAATTTAAATATGTAATGACAGCTTCTTTCCCAGAATGCCTGGGTTCTATTCCCGGCTCGTACTTCCTAAATTATTCGAGCCTGGTTTGGTGGATGGTTTCAGCTGTGGCTAGTTACCAAAATCCATTAGAGGTAAATTACCTCTTCCTAGGTTAGCGTACTTCCATCCTATTTGATTGTATCATGATCTAGCACGAATTGAGATTATAGTCTTTCATTAACCTGTCAGCAATAAGAAAAACAATATTTTAAAGTTTTGGTTACATTTTGAGGTGTGCACTTGTGTATTATTGACCCGCAGTAGAGCAGCTGAGTCTAAAAGCCCTCTCTCCTGTGGGTGAGAAGGACTGTGCCCAGCAGTGGGACGTTAATAGGCTACCTAACCTCATATAATCTGATTAACCCATGAAAATAAAGGACTGCATAAGGTAAATTACAAATAACAACTATGATGAGGTTGAATCACTACTAAAATCTAATATTTAAATAAAAACACACCAACTCCTATGTACGCTATATTATGATTTTATTGAAGGGAAACTTCTTTAGGCGCATGAGGGTAAAATTGTTCGGGATGAAACTCATGTAGCATCACAAAGATGTGCAGCGTTTTTCAAGCTAATTCGTTAGGTTAGGTAGTTTTAATATTTAAAAATAATATGTGGCATTTTTATTTACAATTGGTCATTTGAGATTTCAATAAATTATTTGTATTAATTTTCGACATATTTATTATTTTATTGACAATGTATTTCATTAAATTCCTAACCTAATATCTTTCTCTTCCCCTCCCTTTAAGTCTCGAAAATCTAAAGTTTTAGATTTGTAAAAATATAAAATTGGTTTGCCAAAGAAGTTTCACTTCTGGCATGTGTACGTTGTACGCTCGCATGTTTAATTCGTTTTGTTTTACTGCATGTTTTTCACGGCAGAGCGAGGTCTTCTTATACAGATACAGATTTACTATGGTTATGAAAAACGTAAATTTTTAATAGCAGAAGGATAATATGAAACTTACGTGTAAATAATATGAATCGTTATTATTTATAATTTGTTGGGCAGGTCCCCGGAGCGTCATTCCCCGCCTCGCAAGCATCCTCCTCCGCGGCGTGCTTCTCCTCTACGACTGCTCAGGACTCGCTCTAGAAGCCCCGTTTCGAGGTATATATCTATTTATTTAATCAAATCAAATCAAGTAGGCATACAGCACTTTTGAATGGTCAAATTTTTGTTTTTTCTTTTCTTTTCCACACTCTAATTCTAATGTACGTCTGATGATGATACTCCAGAACGACTTGAAATCTAAAGTTACGAGGGTTCCTTCGCGCCCCGATCCGAGAAGAGCCCACAACAAACTCAGGTGTTTTGTTAATTTGTTATCATCATCATTACTCTATCATATTAGTTAATATTTCAGTTCAAATTAGAGCAGTTCGTTCACTCCCACGCGTTTCTATCGTCTAAGTACTCTTGCAACTTATAATACGATTTTTCGATCAACTTTCTTTTAACAAAGACTTTGAATTTATTAATTGACATTTCTAAAACGTCTTGTGGGAGTTTATTATAGAAACGTATACAGTTACCCTTAAATGAGTTGTTAATCTTATGCAGCCTACTAGAATTTACAACAAGTTTGTTTTTGTTTCGTAAGTTATATGATATACATTCACTCTTTTTATTAAAAGAGTCAATGTTTTTGTGTACGTACAACAAGTTTTCTAATATGTATACGCAGTGAACTGTCATTATGTTAACTGCCTTGAATTTGTTTCTTAGCGACTCTCTTGGACCCATATTGTAAATCGCACGAACGGCCCTTTTCTGCAGCACAAATATTGCATCTATATCAGCAGCATTACCCCAAAGTAGAATACCGTATGACATAATGCTGTGAAAATAGCTGAAATATACCAGTCTGGCAGTATCAACATCTGTCAGACGACGAATTTTTTTAACTGCGTAAGCCGCGGAGATTTATTAACGTAAACTCTTAACAACTAAAAGACCTACATGTTTTTTAAATGAAATATATTGTACATATACAAAAAAGACGTGACGTATATATAGTAGGGGTGTGCGAATCGAATACTTCGAATAAATCGAATAATTCAATTTTTTTTTTAATAGATATAAAATCGAACAAAAAATAAAAATGAAAGATTATTTTCCACTGCTGGTTTTGTATCTGATAAACGAACTTCATTATCATCCAACTCAGTATTTTTTTATTATATTAAAATAATAAGTGTTCTATTTCTATATATATATTTCACGGTTTGAATAAAATGTATATCGATCGTTAAATTTATATTTGAATATTGAATATAAGAAAACCTGAATTGAAAATACTCGAAAATTCATTAATAATTTAATAGTTTACTAATAATTCGAAAAAAGTTTAAATTATTCGGGAACTTTGAATTATTCTATTCGAATTTCAATCGAATATATATTTATTCGATTCGGAACTGATAATTCGTATTAACTATTTTTATATAATATATTTCGATATCGACGTTATAATTAGTAAAGATACTATATTTTACACAAAATTACAGGTGTATGTTTTAAGTAACATTTTAGGTTACTTTTATAATAAACGTTTCTTTTTTTGTCACTGGGAAATGCAATCATGCACCCCGTGGCACGAGGCCTCGCTATACCCATTAAAATCCGACTGAACCCTCTTCATCTGTCAATGAGGCATCCAAGGATCATTCACATACTGTGATGGATTTGTTAATCCTTCACCCTTTTGTGTTGTATTCTAGGCCCCATAACCCGAGTCCGCCGCGAAGGTCAGTCCGCAGCCCGCTGTCCCGGAGAGGATCAATCCCGAGGAACCAAAGTCCCAGTCTGGCCGCTCCCTCGCTGGGAACCGTGCTCGTGTCAGACGACGAACTTAAACCGTAAGTTTTATATCTTATGAATTTAAACCAGCATATAAGAGCAGTTATTGAAGTAAAACTTCTTTACGAACGCTTGACATGGAGAGGAAGCTGGTGCATGCATAACGGAATGCGTGCTCGGTCGAAGCGAACGAAAGTTGAGAAGATGTCTGTTGATGATGATGGCAAGAGAGAGACGTGCGAGCACAAATTTCCTTTATCTCATAACCAGTTACATGTTACATCGTGATGCAACCTTAACGGTACTAAAAATAATATGAAAATAATAAGTCGTGCTATGTATATGAACATATATCGTACATATCTATTAATTGAATCAAATCAAATCAAAATATCTTTATTATACGATTACGATTACGATATACGATTTTTCTATCAACTTTCTTAGAAATGACATCTCTAGAACGTCTTGCAGGAGTTTATTATAGAAACGTATACAGTTACCCTTAAATGTGTTGTTAATCTTATGCAGCCTACTAGAATTTATAATAAGTTTGTTTTGGCTATGTTTTTATGTATATACAACAAGTTTTCTAATATATATACGCAGTGAACTGTCATTATGTTAACTGCCTTGAATTTGTTTCTTAGCGACTCTCTTGGACCCATATTGTAAATCCAATTGTTCCATATGATTCCAATACTACAGACGTACTACTCCAATAGATGTAACTTTAATTTGTTTGATACTATGACCGTACATGGTGTTCCAGTACGATGCTTTGTAGGAACTATATGAGGTATGTCGCCTCTTACCAGATCAGCGCGTTTCCATTTTAGACTGTATCATCACTTACCATCAGATACCATAGTTAATACTATTCGTTTATTTCATGTCCGCTCAAACAATTCGGACATCATTTTCTGTTTTTAGTTTTAGGTTTGCGATGCAATCAGACCTATTTCTTTGTTCGTATATTTCAAGAGGCGATAAATTTAACTTTTAAATGTAATACCTAATTTTGTTTGTACATATTGTTAATATTTATAACTTACTAAGAAATTTAAAAACAAGACGAACAAATTACCATCAGATGAGATCACAGTCAAGTGCTAAACTGCCATCAATATAAAAAAATGTTAAAAGAATTATAATATATTGAAATAAAGTAAATTGAAGTGAAACTTCTTTAAATGTATGAGGTTAAAATTTTTACGGATGAAACGCGTGATTAGCGTCACGAAGATAAATAAGATCGCTTGAAGGATATGCAGTATTAAAATATTTACAAATAACATGTGGCATTTTCATTTGCCATTCGTCATTTAATTTAATATAATATTTTTGTAAAATATAAAATTAAAATATTCCATAAATTCTCTTTTGACAAAGTACACGTAAAATTTTTATTTGTAATTCGTCATTGAAGATTTCAAAAAATAATTCATCAAATTCCTAACATATCTTCCATTCTCCCTCCCACTAAGTTCGGAAATAGAAAGTTATAGATTTGTATAAATATGAATAAGACTTAGAAATGAGTTTGTCACTTCTGCCAAGTGTACTTTGCACGCTCGCAGTTCAATTAATTTTTTAACAAATGTGTGACGTCAGCGACGACGGGCTGTCGCCGTGGAACTCGGACGACTCGCTGGGCTCGCTGCTGGAGGCGCGCTCGCCGCTGGCGCCGCGCTCGCGCACCGGCAGCGTGGCGTCGCGCGCCTCGCGCCGCCCCGACTACGGCCGGCCGGGCGCCGTCGTGGCGCCGCAGGACTTCGGCGCCGCCGAGAACGTGGTGGCCACGCTGCGCCTGCTCGTGGCGCTCGAGGACTATCTCGGCAGCCTAGGGCCCAAGGTCGTCGACCTGCTGGCCGTCGCCTTGAAGATGGAGAAGGTGTGCCTAGCTTCAATTTAAAGATGAAAGGCTGGCGTATTATTCCGTCTTGATAAAGAGGTCGCTGCTAATATTCGGCTCGGACATCCTGGAGACGCACATCGGCGGAGATTTTTCACTATCGGGTAAGGCGCAATGATTAGCAATGAGATGGCATGGAGTGCAGTTGCCTCTTTCTGCGGGGCTCGCATCTCCCCTTTAAACGCCTCCTGCCGCCCGACTTCGAAGTGAGGTGGCAGGAGAAGTCGTTGCGAACGCCTTCTTAAACTGTCACCTATTTGAACCTGGCTTCTCAAAGAGATGTGCCAGCGGACATCTGACACCGCTGAGTTTTAGTGAGTATTTTGGTCTGACCGGTGAGTGCCAACCTCCCAGCCAGTCTCGATAGAGGTACACAAAATCATTTCCTAGCTTAAAAAGGGGGATCAGTGACGAAGACTGTTCTCGTACAGCGGAAGAACGATCCGTGAAATGAAGCAAAAATACTTTCTTTTAATACATAGATGTGTGGTATGCTAGTAGATGGCTATATGTTAAAACAAATTGCTATTTTGTTAATTAAATTGATTATTTCACATACATTTGTGTTAACGGCGTCATATTTTAATAACGGTAACATTTAAAAGAAAGTTGATCAATGGAGTGATATAATCAACAAAATCGCAAGGAAGTCATAATGTTTGATTTATCTATTCCGTATATGGCTCGGAGGGCCAGTTTATGTTGAATGTAAAAGATTTTTGGCAATTTTTGAAATTAGAAATTTTTAATAATGCAATTCTTACTAAAGATCATTTACAGGAAAAGGCAAACTCGTCGGAGGAATTATTGGAGCAAGAAAACGCTGTAGTGTTGATCGAGACTGTCAAAGAGAAGCTCAAAGGCGCCGTGCAAGCTGGCCTCGTGGCCAGTGGCGCTGTAGCAGCGGTGCGAGCGGCGGTTGTCCGCGCCGCTGCCTCTCTCCACGAGGCGGACAACAGGATCAAGAAGAAAAAAGAACAGGTACATCTGATTGTCTATTTAATGGAAGATCGATAGGTATTCGAATGATATGAAGCTATTGTGTCTACAAAGGAAGCTTCGAGTGCTGTGAATCCGGGGGCTAAGAAACGTAAAAAGCGGAAGCGACTGTCGCGATTGGAAAAAAAGCTTCGTGTAAGTATTACTTTTTTGTTATTCACTTGATGAAGACATTCTAGAAAACGGATTTACAAATGTTATTCGCATATTATATTAATATGTAATTAAAACGAATTGAGAATATTCCAACAGGTATCTAAAACTAAAAATTAATGCCCCAAAAAGTCATTATTAATTTTCTCGCTTGGAATTGGAATTTTCCAAACATTGCCAATAGACTTCAAAATATAAATTAGCTCATTACTTGTAATGTTAAGTGATGATACAGAGGCCATTTACCTCTTATGCTTTGCCTAAGACCACGACCTTTGTTAGCACAGCATGTACTCTCACCAGTGAGCCCGTCAAAGTTCAAAGACACAAACCACCTTATCATTGTCGATGATTTTTCTATATTGTATACCAACTCTGTGTAATGCAAAAAGAAATTACAATTGTGAAAAATTACAAATTCATTATTGAAAAATTAAAAAATAATAATTTTAATAATGAAAAGGTATTATTGCGGTAAAATAATATGTATCTGCTTATAAAAATTTACTTAAATTGAAATTACAAGTATATTTTAGTCTCTATATTTTTTTAACGTGTGCTATTTGAGTATAACAATTGTTAAAAAAATCACTTCTGCGCTGTTCAAACAGACCATGCAGTCCTTCTCGGAAACGTTTTTTTGGACTTTATAATTTTTAATTCAGCCTGGTCTCTGAAAAATTGGAAATGGGTGACCTACTTCCAGGCCGTCTGTACTCGCCCACCAATTGCACAAGTTTTTGCCTGTCCGCTGACCGACATCTCCTCAAAACAAAGCTTTGTATCTCTATTGTGTATGGGCAAATGGCGGGTTGAAGAGTGGACGCTGTTTGCAGCGCGAGGCGGGAGGAGGCGAGCTGGGTACGGTGGCGGTGGCGGTGGCGGGCGTGGGCGCCGTGAACCGCGAGCAGATCGCGCGCCAGATGGCGGCCGCGCTCGTGGCGCAGGGCAAGACCGATGTCTCCAGCGAGGAGCTCGCGCAGCTCGTTGACGCCGTCGTCAGTACATTTTATGCCCTTTCATTTTATACACGCACTACAGTTTGTTCCCGTTATGAATGCAGTGAGCTATTATTGGCTAGACATTAAGTTACAAGGTCGACTTCACCTTAACATTCTTTGAAAAAAAGTGATCAATTAGGGAGTTGGGTATAGCGGCCTAACAATGACTCACTGCAGTCTTAACGCGAACGAACTGCTGTAGTTGCGGTAGCTGACCGTCGTCGTGAAATACATTCAAATTCAAACTATCTTTATTCAAGTCAACCTTTACAGCACTTTTGAATCGTCAAAAGTCGCTTATTTTTCAAATTAAATCATATTGTTGGTTACATAGATAATATACAATGCATAACAATCCGCCGTACGATGGCACGCAAAATTTACTATTTAAAAGCTAACAACAATTTGAATTCAATGTCATTACTCTTTTTTATATGTTAATGTCAATTTTTTTTTTCTTTTTTTCAAATTCATATATTATTTCCAATGCATTTATAAAGGCTCATTCGCCCTGAATAGAGATGAGCCCACAAAAAACTCTTTCTGTCATCTTCATTACAACATATATTTAATCATTCATAGGTTGGAATGGCTGAAGCCAAGAAACGTGAATCGGAGTCGAAGAAGAAAATAGAAGCCCGAACAGCCAACGACAAGTCAAGTCGAGGACCCACGATGTCGGGGACCGCCTCCGCTCTGCAGATGTTGCAATCCGCATACGATGACAAAATGTGAGTTACCATTACCCACTCTAACCCCTTTCGCTGCGGCTGACGTATTATTACGACGTCCAAAGAAGGAGTCAGTGGCTAAGACGGTTTCCGTATACGGATGGTTTTGAACATAAAATTTATGTGTTATTGGCAAATACAAAGGCCTATATAGATTAAAAACTAAAAGTGCGTGCGTGAAGAAGTGAAACTCCTTTGGCAAACTAATTATGAAGGCTTGTTTATTTGAAGATTTCCGAGACTTCGAGGGAGTGAAAAAGGAAAATATGTTAGGAATTTAATTGTCATTGAAATATTAAAAAGTAAGTAGCAGCCAATTACCGTCCCACTGCTGGGCACAGGCTAAACATAATAAGCTCTCGTATTTATTATTTAGGTTATCCAAGGTTGTTAGTGAAAATACATCATTCATGGCATTGAGGGGAAGTTGGGCTTAGTAATTGAAACGACTGTTCTCCAATGACTCGCGTTTATTACTAACTCATAATATAAGTGATACATTGTTTATATACCTATTTACTTCACCTCAGCATCATGCACATGCACATGTGGCATCAATCTTGTGCTATGGTATTATATTTTGGTGATGTATAAGATGATCTGCAACTTAAAGCCAATTGACAGTTGTGAACCGTTCTTTAAGGACTCCATTCAATATACATTTATGAAATAATGATATTTGTTACACAAAATTCAACTCCTATTTAAAAAAGACCTCAAGATAAGCAGAATCCTACCATAGTAAAAGCACCACCGTTATGGATAAAAAGATTATAGTGATGATCTCTAAATATTTGCACACCATTAAATGAATGGCAAAGACATTGAATCTAATTGATATGTAAACATCAATGTGACCTGTATGTAGCAAATAAATTAATTTGAATTTGAAAATAATTTATTTACATTTAATAATAAGATAGTTGCTTTTTTCTTCTGGTATAATAGGATAGAAAAGGATGACGCACCGGACGCTATGGATGGGTTGTCCGACTCGGATCTAGAGACACTCCTGAAGAACTTCAATGAACTGTCAGCTGAAGAGCAGCACAGTCTGATAGCATATCTAAAGAAGCTAGAGGCTCGGGAGCCGGAGCGTGTGGAAAGGCTGCGCCAATACGTCAGCGCAGCGGCCACAAATACGCCTGGTGATGTCGGTGATGACACACCGAAGCCCAGCCTGGAGCCCGTCACCATAGAGAGCGATGACGATGACTATACAGTTGAAGATGTAAGTATAGGAATATACCTTTTATTTTCTCTATATAGTTAAGTTGTAAAGGTGGTTATCGGAACCATGTTTAATTTTGAAGGTAGTTTAACAATTATTATAGTAAGTAGCAGCCCATTAAGGTCTCACTACTGGGCACATGCCTCCCCACTTCAAGGAGCGAGGGTTTTTAGAGCATAGATCCACCATGCTGCTCCACTGCGGATTGTCAGGCATAGTACACAAGTGTGCTCTATTCCTTCACTCTCATAGTCCGATGTGAGGGGAATCCGACACGACCGGCGAGAGATCAGGCGCAGGATCGACGGCTTAACGTGCTCTCCGAGGCACGGGGGTGGAGCACACCGCCAACTTCCCAACTTCGGGCAAATATTGAGAAAATCTTAATAGAAAACTCAATATTGATATTTGAATTGGCTCGACCCGAACCCAGGACCTCATGTCTGTAGTCAAACATGCTAGCCATTACACCAATGAGGCAGTTTACAACAATTATTATATATGTTAACAATTATTGTCACCTGTTACTCGACCGCCATACTAACGGGAAGTGTCGAGCGGATTTGTTTTTAAAAAAACTGCTACTCTGTTTTTGAGGAGAAAATTTAGCGATAAGACCGCCCAATTGCGCACTAAAATACTTTTTTGTGTGTTCAATAAAATAAATTTTGTATCTATCATATACAAAATTGATAGATTAGTAGTTACCGTCGATATAGTGAAATGATTGTTTTGGATCAATCAAGATGTCAAAATATTTCAATGTATTAATTACACACATGCAAATTTTTTAAAATATAATTTGATTAATTAATGTTTGATTTGAAACAAAATGTTGTTATAGGTATTCAAATCTGCAACTGAAAAGGTCAAAGAGGATCGCATAAGACAAGAAATGGAGATCGTCAAGAAGTCTTTAGAGGAAACGAAATCGCCACCGCCGGCCCCTAAGCCCCCCATCTCTTCGGAGAGTTCGAACGTGATAAATAACATCACTTCGGCAACAGATCTCTTGGCACTAGTACAAGCTGCTTTACAACCAGCTCCAGTACACACAACACAAAATAAAGGAGACGTAGTCACAAGCAATACTCAGCCTAGATTGTTTGGAGATAGACCTGAACCACAAAGGACGGATCAGTCCAGGCCTTTCTTCCCTAATCAGTCAGATATTGATAATCGTATGCCAGCTTGGGAGCCACAGCAAAATCAAGATGATTATACCAGACGAGCACCGAATCCTCAGGATCGTGATGATAATCAGGCACCGCAAAGGTTACAGGACAATTATCATGAACCACCAATAGAAGACAGCTTTAATCAAGGTCCAACTGGATTCCCCAATAATTACAACCAAGATGCAAATGACAATTCGAACCCAGCATCTGATGGATTTCAGGATAGCTATGACCAGGGCTCTCAAGCACAAGAATTCAATCAAGTATGCAGAGCTCCTGAAGATAATTTAAATCAAGGACCTCTACGAGGACATCTAGACAATTTCAATCAAATGTCTCGTGGACCACCCGAAAATTACGATCAGGGATCAATGAGACAACAGGAAACTTATAATAGAGGACCTAGGGACAATTATAATCAGGGATCATATCTATTCCAAGATAGTTATAATCAAGGTCCTCCAAGACCTGTAGACAACTTCAGTCAGGTGCCTCAAACTCCCCAAGATAATTTCAATCAGGGGCCCCAAGGTCCTAAAGATAATTTCAATCAGGGCTCTCAAGATCCCAAAGATAATTTTGATCAAGTGCCTCAAGCTTCCCAAGACAATTTTAATCAAGGGCCTAGGGTGTCTCAAAACAATTTCAATTGGGGCCATAGAGCTCCCCAAGACTTTTTCAATCAGGGACCTAAAGCTCCCGAAGACAATTTTAATCAAGGACCTCAAAACAATTTCAACCAGAGGCCTCCAGCTCTTCTAGGAAATTTCAATCAGGGCCCTCAAGCGTCCAAAGATAATTTTAATCAGCCACAACAAGGAGTTCAAGATAACAATTTCGCCCAGGTCATGGGAACAACTCAGGATAATTGTAATCAAAGAGGGGCACAGAACCAAGGGTCGCTGAATAATTTCAACCAAAATTTGGGTTCACATACTAATTTTAGACAAAACGTAGGCCCACCATTCAATAACTTTATTCACAACCCAAGAGTGGCGCAAAATAATTTCAATCCAAGCCAAGGAGGAGTCCAGGGTAATTTTAATCAAGCACCCAGAGATAATTACAACCAAGGATGGGGTCAAAATCAAATGTCAAGGGGAAGCATGAGGGGTTCCAATGATAGTTCTTATAACAACCAGGGCAATCGGGGGAATTTTATGGGTAACAGAAATCAAGATAGATCAAATAACGCACCCAACCAACAGCAGTTTGGTAATCAACAGAACTTCAGGGGTCGCGGGAGCAGAGGCCACGGTGGCCCGAGGGGTCGGGGTAGGGGTTTCTTTTAGCGAACATTTAACTCGTAATACATTAATTGTAGCAATGAAGTCATTATCGTAATGACGTTATTGATAGTATTTTTATAAGATTCCTGTGCAATTTTATTAAACAGGCTTCCAACAATACATTGTTTTATTTTATTGAAATCTGTATTGAGGTGTTCCCGAATCGTGCTAAATATGGCGCAAATAATCAATTCGATTTCTTGACATTGAATCCACCAAATAATAATAATAGATTTTTATTAAAAGCAACATTTGGCTCAGTTGTTAGTATACAATGAACTTAAACCTATGTTAGTAGAACACATAAAAACTTATGCAAAAACAGAGAATTTCATTACAAATTAAACTTAAACTTAGAGAGTATATAGGTAGTAGTTTAAATACTTAGGTCACGTACTTACCTCTGATCTGAAAGACAGATTTAGGGAGGGAACAGAGGGCGTTGTCTGTTAGGGCGAATGTGATCTTTGACAGGTATAGCTCGTACAGTACCAGTGAAAACCTCCCTATTCAGAGCATACTGCCCACATTCTACACGAGCAGCTTGTGGATTGATTATGCGCAAAAACAGTGCAGACGCCTTACGAGTCCCAACACAACAATGTCTTTAGAATGCTGTTGAGACTACCCAGATCCTTTAGCGCTACGGGGATGTAGCCAGCCTGCTTTTACACTACCATGCGTAAAAGGTATACATCCCCGTTGTGTAGGGTACAGGCTAGCTCCAACAGATAACAGGTTCCATTGCCAGTACCTGAACCATTGTAACATGATTCATGGACTGGCGAATCGAGCATATATAGGTAGGTTAGTTAAGTAATAATCTTATATTTCTATTTTATATTGTGTGTCTTACTAACAGTTAGATTTGTTTTATGTTTCTAACTATATGACCAATGGAAGAAATAAAGAATTACTATTATTATTATAAACTATATTTACTACAAAAACCGTTAACTATTTCGCCCGTGTCATGTAAAATAATCCAGTGCTTGGCGAAAGGATTGTCTGGCTTCATAGTTAACGTCTTCAGAATACTATTGGAGCTCGCACGCAGTCTGCTTGCCATTGACGCAGCACTCTAAACCACAGGTTGCTGGTGGCAATATGCCCTAAAAAGTGCTAGTTTTGATTCCTTGGAACATCGTGCAAAACTGCGTGCCAAGGTGTTGCATCGTATCGCCAACGCCCTTCGTTCTCGCTTAATGTCTTTATAATCAGACAAGTACTTTTAAATTATTTTATCCTTTTAAATATGGATCTGTTATGTCTTCTCGATGTTCAAAAGACAGGGCGTAGATATTCGGGCGCTGATTGTAAGTCGACAAAGAAAACTGCTGTTTGCTTGTAAAAAAGGTGAATTACACTTTGCAAAGTTGATGTTCGCTGATGAGCGTACGTTGAGAAAGTGGAATTTAAAATGAGTCCGTTATGACCACAGACTGTTAAGTTATTTGATCATAGATCTTGTTGTGAATATGAATTCACAACAGGATCCATTGAGCCAAACTTGTGGCACGCCCGTCAACAATTGTTTCTTACATTTGAAAAAGCAGCATATATCTCACAATTTTTTATGAGTTGACACTAAGACCCTATCATCAACATAGCTAAGGTTATTTATAATCGTCCCATCTATGGAGCAACCAATTGTTGTCCCACATAGGTCTTCAATAAGCCCATTTATATAGATATTAAATAGGCGATAGACCACACTCCAGCTTATAAGGTTCCGAGTGAGAATCCCATCTTACTATATTTAATTGTGAGTTATACCAAAATTTAAAAAGCTTTTTCCATAGTCGCTCATAGCACACAAGATCAAATGCCTTTGATAGGCCAAGAAAGGCATATACAGGTGTTTTCTTATCCGTATAATACGCAATAAAAGTAAAGTAAGTAAGTAACAGCCCATTAACGTCCCACAACTGGGCACAGGCCTCTTCGCTTTGAGGAACGAGGGTATTTAGACTGCTGCTCCATAATGGATTGGCAGGCATAGTACACAAGTGCACTCTCTATTCCTTCACTCTCAAAGTCCGATGTGACAAGAATCCGACACGATCGCAGAGAGATCAGGCGCAGGACCGACGGCTTAACGCGCTCTCCGAGGTACGGGGGTGGATCACACCGCCAATTTCCTAATTTCGGGCAAATATTAAGAAAATCTTAATAGAAAACTCAATATCGATTTCGAATTGGCCCGACCTGGGACTCGAACCCAGGACCTCATGCCTGTAGTCGAACATGCTAACTACTAGACCAATGAGGCAATTCCCAATAGCCAATGGTCTGCTTTATTTGGCTGCAGGGCCCCACACTAGGTAGTCCTGTATCATGGGGTCAGTTAAACATAGTTATAAATAGTTGTCGCTATTGTTACAGCACTTAAATACCTTTAGTGTTAATATTGCACTATCAGTGGATAGTTTTCCTAAAACCAAATTATGCATCATTTAAATTTGTATATTCATTGAGGTGACCATCAAGTATTTTTCCGGATATTGTAGTTAGCAAAACACACACAAACTCATTAAAATTCAGTAACTTTTTTGAAAGGGTTTTCCAGCCTTTTTGAGTTAAAAAAAAAGACAAAATTTTAAATATTTTATTTTATGTGAGCCAGTCTACATAAAAATTGATTTACTTACAAATTGCACGGTATTCAGTATGTTCCCATTTCCATTAAAGCATCAGTGTGTTCAATCTCTGGTAAGATATCAATTTCAACGGGTTCCAGCTTTGTGTTACTTGCTTTGCTTTTATCCAACGAGAAGAATCTAAATAACTTGGACAAGTTAATAACGGAGTAGGAACTATGTGCTAGAACATCCTCCACCATCTCCTTTAGGACCTGGAACGCTGTGATCACTTGCTGCGAGAGCTTTAGTTCTGAAAAATTTTAAAAATCTTGAGCGCAATTCCCACATGGTAGAAGTGAAACCTTTAAAAATGTTGGCTTAAAGATAAATGTAAAATGAAAGGAAGAATTGCAGGTTTTAGTAATTCAACGTTTTCTCAACGTTAACTCCCAGTACAACTTGGTGGGCAACAGTGGAGGGGATACAAAGCAGAACACAAACAAAACCACACACATAACAAACACTATAATGTTATGAATTTGTCTTTTTACTGTCACTTTTTCGTTTCATCGACTTTCAAATCACAACGATGATAAAGAATAAAAAATTTCAAATTAGGTAATATAAATATCACTAAAATACAGGTTTATTCACTGAATACAATTAAGATTTTAGTGATAATGAATGTATCTTGGCCCATTCATTAAATATTACTAAATTGCCAGTTGACTCATTGAAAAGGACTAAAATGCCAGTGTGCTAATTCGCTTAAGAACTGTTACTAACCTATTTAAGTTCACTCAAATATTAATAAAACACCACTCCACTAAATATAACAATGACATTAAGTTGACTCTTTCAATACATATTACTAAAATGCCAGTTAACTCACTAAATATTTACTTAAACACCTGCTAATACTAGAAAAATGTATTTTATTTAATTATAACGTCAGCCCATTCGATCATAAATATTACTAATATGCCAGTTGAGTCACTAGGCTTTATTAAAATGCCAATTGCCCCGAGCGGTGAATATTACTTAGATACAAGTAGACTTAATAAACCTTACTAAAATGCAGGTGGACTTATCACTAAAATGCCAATATTGTTTTTATTAAAAATATTTCTAAAACATTAGTTGTCTTACTTATTATTATTAAGAGATCAGTTGTCTTGTTCACTAAATATTACTACAATGCCAGTTGAGTTGTTATTGTTAAAATGCTTATAGATTATTATGCCAAATATTAATGAAATAGCCAGTTGACTCATTCACTCGAGTATACAAGTTTATTGATGTCAAGTCAGCGCCTGACTGTCTCACCTAATGATGTACAGTACAGTTTGAAATTGATTGGAAGTTTATGATATTTGTGTGTATGTTTATGGCAAACCCAAAGGCTGTCTGCAAGAAATCGCTATTTAGCGATAAGACCGTCTTATGTGCATGTGTGGATTGGTAAGTTTTATGTTTTAATTAGTTATTCTTTATGTGCGATAAAGTATACAAACAAGATGGAAGCACAGGGTAAAAGGTGATTTACCATCGTACCCAAAATTAACTGCTCTTTACTCTGATAGAGTAGTAAATAGCCATGGCCAAAGCCTTCCACCAGTTAAGGGTTAGACAAATCAGAAAACACTGTTCTCTAAGTTGACTCTCTAAAGATTACTACAATGCCAGTAGACTTATTAATTATTACTAAAATGCCAATTGATTCAGCTGCCAAATATCGTTGAGTTTGTTGCCAAATATTACTAAAATGCCACAATGGACCAAGTATTCCTAATAATAAAAGAAATTTGAGAATACTTACTTGAATTATTATTCTTGTTGAGATCAAACAGAAACAGGAAGAAATTGATCTGTAGGTACAAGTCCTTCTCAGTATATTCCCTGAACATTACTCCCTTTTTACATTGCCTGCATAGAGGATAGCCACCTGTGAAGGTTTGTGGTAATCTGACAGTCCTGTAATCGCACGCAGGGTCCTCACAGGACAGCCAGCCTGCATAATACTGACTATGATACTCTCGCATTTGCAAGACCAACTGATTCTGTATACATGCCAAATAATCTACAGGCTTCACAGAACATTTAACATTCTGACAACGCTCTAAAAAGGTGACACTCTCTTTATCCACCTTAGTAAATGTCTCTCTTATTATATTTTGAGCTTTACAACTCTCATTTACACATACAAATGTGAATTCTTTGCAGTATCTATACTTTTCTTGGTCATTTTCGACTTCGTATAACTCAGTGTTGGTTTCCTTCTTTACTATCTGTCTGTATCCAGAGGGATCCAGACCAAGACAATCTGCTACCCTCGCAGGATCCATACCTTCTATAGGTTCGCATATCCGGGATATAACAGGATGTAGCTGATGGGCTAAATAATATCTTGTGTCTATTTTGAGATGTTCGCTATTTTTTAATTCTTCTACGTGATAGGATCTTTGTGTTGCGGAATTAACGGTGCCATCTTCGCAGATGATATAAGGAACTATATCACCTTTCTTGAATCTCCTACTGTTTTTACTATTCAATCTCAAAGCGACTTGAACGTGAGGTTGTACGTTTTTGTCCGCGTACTCGTTAGGATTCTTCGTCAGCTGTTTCGTTATCGTTAATAAAGAAAGTGGTATTTTATTGTTCACTAAATCGTCTTTTAGTTTGTTTAAATGATTTTGTATGCTTTCCAGTCTTTCGTCTGCCGATTGTTCTGAAAGTATTTGACTCAGTATAAACTTGCCAGCTTCTGCGGCTAACTGCGACCAATCTCTTCTCACAATGTCTAAGCCTTTATGTTCTTGATTATAAACGAATTCGCCACTTTTATTCTTACTTATAACGACGGCTGCGTACTTCTTTTTCTTTAAAAGCAGCAAATATTTGAATACACCATCGATGTCTAATTCTATTTGTTTGTATTTCTTGTTAATCTCTCTTTTCAGATCGTTGCCTATTTTAAATACGTAGTCGTAGTCTAAACAGTTTGTATTAATCATCAAACTGTCTGTGTCTCCGTAAACCACTTCATAATTAGATTTTTGTACTATTTCTTTGGTATCCATGAGAATTTCTCTGCCCTTCATCGTTACTAATGCTGCTAATGGTTTGGCATAAAACCTTGAATGGGTAAATCCTAAGCATCCATACATTGAATTGGCGGTAAGTTTCAACGCCATTTGCCTGATGTTGTATTGCATATATTGTTCAACGGGCAAGTCCGGTGATTTCATTAGCTTTTTCACTTCCCGTCTACTTTCTACTAGTTTCCTAATTTGCGTGGGTAAAACGCCAAATTCGGTATTTTTTCCAGGTAAAACTAGATTATTTATATCCTCGTCAGATATATTGTTGCTCCGTCTTTTTATCGTTGTGAAGCATATATTGTACTCTTGAATGATGCTGGGATATAGGGAGTTGAAATCCATTAGAAGGATCAGTTTGTCGTAGAAACCTTTCTTGGGATCCAGTACTAGACCGCCGGAATATGCAGCCTTTTTCTTCCCTTGCTTCTTAGATACGTTAGGACCGCTTTCTTCTTCTTCTCCATCGGCATCATCGCTAACAGTTTTTTTTCCGTAAACTTTATCAGGCACAATATACTGTTTCTCGGTAAAAGCGTGAAGTAGTAGGAACTCATTTCTCTCTGATCTACCCCCCATAAGGGTTCGAGACATAATATTACCGGCGATTTGGGTTATTTGTAGCGCTAAGGGTACTACGTTAAGTTCACACATGATTTTTAATATATATGAAGCGTCTTGCATACTCATCGATACGAGATGTAAAAGGTCGTTTGTATTTTCGTAGTACCGTGGCAAATCTTCAATACCTACATCGACCCTTTCGCCTTCTTTGGCTTTAAGGACATTAACGCAAAGGGAATCTAGATCGAAAGTTCTAGCTCTAATTAGTTCCATAGCAGAAAGTTTAATGTCACAAACTAGTCTCCCTAAAAAGGCGTCTTTTGCAGCGAATTTTTTTTGGGGAGCTACTGATCTTTTTAATCGTCCAAGACGGGACCAATTGGGTATTCGTAAATCTAGTATATTCCCTATGAGCAGATCCTGTTGAAAGCCTTGTAAATCATGGCCTACGACTAAATCTGGGTCTAGCTTCCAGAACTGCACCATGAAATAGTTTAAAAGCTCTCTTTCAGTGTCGAATTTGTTTAGTTTAGTAGCGTTGTACTGAGATAAACGCTGTTTAAGGTCAAGAGGCCAGATTTCATTGCATTTTGTCATTACTGTAAAAAAGATAATGCTAATGAATAATCAATTCTAATATTGTGGAATAAATCAACACTAATGGAAATGAGCTAATATCTTAAAAAATTAAATGAGCCGTTGTAGACAGACGTTGACCATGTAAACGTTTGTTTTGTCGTGAAAATAATATTTGAAATTGGTGAAATAGGGGATGTTTTATTATTTGGTAAGATGCCCAAAGACATAACCATAAAAAATAGCAATGCGAGGTTATGAATAAAGATTATGTAAAATACAATATAAACTTTAGTAGATTACTCAAGGACAGAGAGCTCTATTTTTCAGTAGCAGTCCAAAAGAAAAATTATAGACAACTTATTTGTTTTTTTTTTGTAATGTACTTACCGCAGAAATGTTGATTGAACGGCGGGTTTGGTGGGGGTTTATGTATTGGAAAGGTGGTATGTCCGAGGCAGCTCAGCATCAGGATTTTGGTCTTGTTTGATTTGGGATCTGTGACTGTTCTCATGTTAAGCTGCAATTGAAGTGTGATTTTAAAAACACATTCGAAGGGTTATTCCACAATTCCTCAGTGCCTGAAGACAAAGTCTTCTAACAATGCATGTTGCCAGTGAAAACACATGGGCAATATAGAAGACTATTCCCTCGCGGTTTCCTTACGTGATCAATTCAGAAATGAGATCCGCAAGAGCACTAAAGTCACCGACATAGCCTACTGAATTGCAAAGCTGAAGTGGCAATGGGTAAGGCACATAATTTGCTGAACCGATGGACATTTGGGCCTGAAGGTGCTGATGATCCCCCATCAGGTGGACCGATGATATCAGACGGGTCGCCGGCAGCCGCTAAATTTAAGCAGCGCAAGATCTGGCCCAGTGGAAATCCTGATGAGAGATCGATGTTCAGCAGAGGACGTCCATCGTTTGAAACAACGATTCAAAGCATAAGGAAGCAATTATGTGAAGATAGTTTTAAACTCCTAAATTTAACAAAGCAAAACGTTTCTTCCACATGAAGCCATGTTAAGGAACTACGCGACTGGGGCCGCGACTGGGGTGTCCGATTATCAGTACGCCAAGGTGCAGATATTTATATCTGCCCAGACACTGGCAACCGACTGCATTTTATCAATCCACTTGAATAACACTAGCGACACTTGTATCCTTTATTTAATAACAATAATTGTTCATCCTACATATTAAAAAGTTCCTCAAAGTTACTTACAGTAGCAACAACAATGGGTGGTGGTTCCAAGTCCTGGTCGTCCCTGATGACGCTGACGTGCTCCATCTTCTCGCAGGAGGCCTCCAGCTTGCACCAAGACACCTTGGCTTGAACGTTTTGAGCATCCTTCACTTCCAGCCAACAGGGCCCTTTGATTTTTCTTTCGAGTAGAAATGATTCTAACGATGATGTATTGGTTCCAAAGATATGGGTGAATGTTAGGTACTTTTTGCTGGTCGGTGGTGAGGGATAGGCTGCCTGATGTATAAAAAAAAATATCTATATTATAATTGCACTAGATGTTCCCCGCAAACTTCCTAATGGCTTTCTTTTTACTGGCAGGTAGACAGCAAGCAGGTAAAAGGTCTTTTGCCACTTATGGTTTCTACTGGATTTTTGTAGGTACGCAGATACGTGAGCTAATAAAGATGAAGCTTTTGTTTCGAAGTTGAGCAAAGCAGAAAAAAGAGCTTGAGTGGCTTTTGTCATAATTTTCTTGGGAATACAAAAAATGAGAACTACCGACAAAACATTCGAGAGCTTCTTTCTGCTTATAAAGCTTTAGGATTCAATATGATTTAGATTTTTTTCCTGAATTCCTCATTTAGATTTCTTTCCTGAAAATCTTGGAGCCATTTCAGATGAGCATGGTGAAAGGTTTTATAAGGATATAATGCAGATATAACGCTACAATGGGAAATGGTCATCAGCAATGCTCGCTGATTTCTGTTGGTCAATTCGCCGAGAAACTCCAATAGAAACAATGAAAAGGAAAAGAACTACAAAATAACGAATTTTCTCACCATATAATGATGGCCGACCGATAGAATTTGCTCATTTTGCGACTTTGATAATTTATGATAATTTTTGATTTAATATTTATTTATTTCGCTATAATACTTCATGTTTTAATAATATTGTTTGTTAATTAAATAAATATTATATTGGAAATCTACGTGTGGTACTTAATTGTATGTCAGATTCCGTGTTTAGAGCACAAAATATGAAGAATTCATGCATAAAAACAAGGAGAAACTTTTTTTTTTGCAGTCCAGTGTTATATTTATGCAAATATTTTCTTGATAGAAATGTTCATGTGTAGATATTTATATTGTGACTATATGTGGGTGTTTGTGTGCCTGCGTGTATGTGTGGGTGCGTGCGTGCGAGTGCGTGTGTGTATGTGTGGATGCGTGTGTGTATTTACTTCTATTCCATTCTATCTTTCAGCAATTAATTTAACCCCATAATTAAAGGAAAAAGATATCACTACATAATATTTAAAACAGCCTCATTGGGCTATTTTGTCTTTTATTTGAAATGTTTTCCGTATGTATATTTCTTGTGATGTATACAATAAAAAGTTATCTATTACCTAAAGTAGTGTAAAGAAACTAGTAGACAATGTACTCACAGAGTATCTTACTTCCAGGTAGTCACACTGTGCCGGTATGTCGGGCAAATTGAAGCAATAGTTCTTAGTGACCTTCCTGGACTTGAACTCTTTGAGACCAAGCTCGCTGGCTACAGAGCTGTTGAACTCTTGGTACACATCCATCATGGTGACCTCTTGCTCCGTTGGCTCCAATGTTACAGGGTCAAGTTTCTTTTAAAAGATGTTTATTTGAATTACTATTCATTTTTAGAAAAACAAACAGTGACATGACACTTATAAAAAACAAAACCAACAAAATTCTAAGTTAACTTTAACTATGAAATATGTACATTAAATTGCATAAGTTTTTCTTCAACAATATGTTATTATAGTAAACATAGATATTTCTATATATATATATATATATATATATATATATATATATATATATATATAGTAAGTAGCAGCCCATTAACGTCCTACTGCTGGGCACAGGCCTCCTCACTCTGAGGAGGAAGGGTTTTTAGAGCATAGACCCATCACACTGCTCCACTAGGGATTGGCAGACATAGTACACAAGTGCACTCTCTATTCCTTCAGTCTCATAGTCTGATGTCACGGAAATCCGACACGACCGACGGCTTAACGTGCTCTCCGAGGCACGGGGGTGGATCTCACCTCCAACTTCCCAACTTCAGGCAAATATTGAGAAAATCTTGGTAGAAACTCAATATTAATTTTTGGATTGGCCCAACCTGGGACTCTAATTCAGGACATCTTTCTCTAGTCAAACATGCTAAGCCCTAGACCAATGAGGCAGAGATATATATGTATATATATAAATATATATATAGATACATGTTTATATATGATACAATATATATAGTAGCTATTCACAGTGGTGTCAGATCCATAGTTCCTGATCCAGTGGAAATATGAGTAAATTCAATATGTATATCAAATTGTCAATCTAAAAGTGAACATATTTTTTTTTTAAATATATAAGTAGACAAATTGATACTTACATATTCTCGTGGCAGTAGAAACAACTGTCTATTTATATTCTTCACGACCAAACAACAGGAGACACAACCATCTTTCTTACTCAAAGGTTTAACATACACTTTGCCAAACAAATACACAACACCGGGTTTCACGAATCTATCCTCCCAAGCATCGAGCCAGTAAAACTTTAACACTTTATTGCCATCCTTATTATTTTGCAAAGGTAACTGTCCATCAGTTTGTACTGTTGCCACAACTTGATTATCACTTTGATCCGACCAATTGTTAACGACTGGTTTCAATTCCTCTTTAACTTTAACTGGAAAGACTTCAAAATCATCATTAAGGAATTCCTCTGCCACATCTGTTATTGTATTAGAAACTGCTGTAGTATTTATGCTTGAAGTCTCTTGTTTCACCTCTGTAACTTCACATAGAGCTGCATCATTACTGAAGTCATCGTTAAAATCAATGTCTTGTGTTGAAAATTCTTCTATGTTTTGAGTAGGTGAATCTTCAAGCTCTTTTTTTATCTCCTTATCTATTTTCCATTCTGGTTTTTTGATTAATTTTTGTCCGTTGCATTTTGCTTCAGTACCATTGACTTGTGCCTATGAAAAATTTTTGTTATAGCACATACCAAGAATACAACAAAATTTGTTAACCGGCTGAGGATCTGATTAAAAGAAATGTAAGGAGAAAGTGGAATATATGGATGGTAACAAAAAAGGTGAGTAGCAGCCCCTTTAATGGTAACTTAATTTAAGGGTAACTGTATATGTTTCTATAATAAACTCCCACAAGACGTTCTAAAGATATCAATTAATAAATTCAAAGTCTTTGTTAAAAGAAAGTTGATAGAAAAATCGTATTATAAGTTGCAAGATTACTTAGACGATAGAAAGGCGTGGGAGTAAACGAATTGCTCTAATTTGAATTAAAATATATCAAACTAATATGGTATTGTCATGATGATGGTAACAAAAAAAAATATCCGACTGAGTTTGTTGTGGGTTCTTCACGGATCAGGGCGCGAATGAACCCTAGTAACTTTAGATTTTAAGTCGTTCTTGAGTACCAACAATAGACATATATTAGAATCAGAGTGTGGAAAAAAAAATACTTGACGATTCAAAGGTGCCTACATGAATAAAGATATTTTGATTTGATTTGAATGTCCCACTGCTGGACACAAGCTTCTGCACTCATAGGAACGAAGGTTAGAGCATAGATGCACCACTTTGCTACACTGCAGGTTGGCAGATATAGTATCTAAGTGCACCCTCTCTTCCTTCAATCTCATTGTCCGATGGGACAAGAATCCAACATAACTGGAGAGAGATCAAGCTTAATGAAAAGCCTTTTTTTTGGCCTGCAGGCCTCAGGTTGAATATAGCTGATATAGAGTATATAAATAAAATTGTTTAACATTCATAGAATAAACATTAAATAATATGATTCATAATAAATATTCACCTTTATCGGTTCCTCCGATAACTTTATTGGTTCTTCAGTCTTTTCATCTTTGATTGTAGGAGTTGATTTTTTGACTGATGATGTAAGGCTTTTAAAATAATTCTGTGCGTCTCTTTTGCTGTTTTCTATAATATTGGTTTTAGTAGGAGCTATTGGTTTTGGTTTGACAGCAGATGGGGCACTGCCATCCAAGTCGGACATGATATCTGACAAAATGTTATCATCTTGTATTTTCACATCCTGTAATCATACATTATTATATAATTTCAAAATGCATATAGGTTTAAATACTTTCACTGCTGACTAACATCTCATACCTATCTAAGTTGATGAAATTAAACAACTTTTTGTTCATTTTTTCATTGAATATAAATATGGTATGCTGATGTACAATACTAACATTATTAATAGTGCTTACATGGATGTTTTGTAGAAGACACCAATTTGGAATTGGACACCTTTTGTGTGATGTTAGTAGTAATCTTGTTAACAAGTTTTGTTTGGAGGTGGTCTCCTTTTACAAAACTGTTCAGGAAATAGCTGAAAGAGTGTGATAGGATTGCACCCACCTATACAGAGACTACGCCTAGCATTGTCTAATGCAACCACCTTAAGGGTTCTGAACGATAAGAGCATTCTCTACTATATAAGCCCAGAGAGGCCTCCAGCTGCATTAAAGTAACACTGAGAAGTGTAAAACATCACACAAGCTCAACACCAGAAAGAAGTTCCTACTGAGAGCCTAGTGTTACCTTATTTGTGTAAAACGGCCAAAGAAAGTTTTAGTGGGAATAAACCTACATCACCTGGCCATTCCCCCAAGAGACTGCATATCTTTTAAAGATTTCCTTACAGTGATATAAACACACTGTTGTTGAAAAACTCCTACTGGTTGACATGGTTGATTCTACTGACAATAAATTTAGAAGAAACTATTACTGTTGGCAACTATATAATATAGACATTTACACATAATGTAGCATTTATATATATAAATAGATATTCAATTTTACAAGCAACAAAATTGGTCAAAAGTTTTAATCAAAGAAATATTTTTTACAAACCTCTTTTTTCTTGCTAGTCATTGAACCTAAAAGATTTCTAATATTTCCTTTCCCAGTAGGCTGTGGTGCAACTCTAGCTTTTCTCTTCAATCCTCGACCAGATTCCTTTTTGTCTGATGCTATGTAAGAGTCATCAATTTCATCTTCATCATCAAAAATTTCTCTGCCATCTTCAACATACCCTGTGCCATCTATAATTTAAAAGATTATATATACACTAGCTGACCCAGCAAACGTTTTTTTTGCAATATAATTATCACTATTGAAAAATAGGGGTAGGTGATCTATCAGAAGGTGAAAATTTAGGGTTGTATGTATTTTTGTATGCTGTGTCACAAAAAAATAGAAACAAAAAATCACATCCAAGAATTTAAAAAAAATTTAAGGGTCATTTAGGGGTATGAAAAATACATAGTAGCCAATTTTCAGACCTAATGAATATGCATATAAAATTTGGTGCAAATTGGTGAAGCAGTTTCAGAGGAGTATGGTAAATAACATTGTGACAGGGAAATGTTATATATTAGATATATATAAATAACACATTGGTCTAGTGGTCATGTCTGTTTATTTTATTTATTATATTTGCCAGAAGTTGGGACCATAGCAGTGTGCCTATGTGCAAGGAAAGCCTTATTGCTTTAGGCAATCTCTGCTATATAGCCTTGATGATATATTAAAACTAGTAAAGAGATATAGAGATAGTGCAAAAATAAAAATAACGTCAATCCTTTGTAGATAGGAAAAAATTACTTATATTACATATACATACATTAATTTTGAGAATAAAATAAATTCGATGTATTTATTTAAATTTTCTTATCAAATTAAGTTACCATCTTCAATCCAGTCGTCTTCTTGCCTTTGTAACACTCGTTCACTGTACTCAGATTCGTCGACAGTATCATAAACATTTTCCATTTCATCCACATCATATTTATGTTTTGAACCTTTGCCTTTTAATTGTTTTAGACGTTCTAGGGCTGAAAAGCGCCCATGTTTGTCTGTTTTCTGTCGCTTAGCTCTAGAATTTGCTGCAAAAATTTAAGACGAGAACTGTAGTATTATCGTAATATTTAAAGTATTTTAAAAGTTACCGAATGGACTTTACCTATGGATTCCGCCATGATTTAAAGTGCGTTAAACAATATTATAAAAGATAAAAACATAAAATAAGTACGATATATCGAATACCGACAAATAATTTTATTTTTACATAGTTTGCAGTTTTGACTTTTAAGTCTGACATTTAAATAAGAAATGGCGCGAATTTAGGTAACGTTTAGAAATCTTTCTCAGTAAATTTATCGTCATTAATAATTAATGAGTATTCGATTTACCACTAATTAATGCAAAATTACTAATTTTATTTTGCTTTATATTAAATTAGTTGAATATATATATTTATTTCTTTTCTTCATAATAAATATTTAAAGTCAGGACTACTGTTTTTTTCATTACTAACTGTGACTTGACTCTGATTTCACCTGATGATAAGTGATAATGCAACCAGTTGGTAATACATATCCACTATCACGGTATTGAACTAACATGACCAGTAATAACTTACCACTCAGTATTTAGTAAATTTGGCATAATGGGAATTAAACCCGTTATCAATTCTAGCGACGCAAATACTCTTAGCAGTATACCAAAGAGATCGTTTGTCATATAAGTAGTCTTAAAGTACAAAATCGGTTTACAATACGAGAAGAATGTCCGTATCTTCTTCCTCCTCTTTGTTGTCCAATTGGCACACCACTGAAAGCCTTTTGGCTTTCAGTGGTGTGCCAATTGAGCACAGATTATTACACCAGTGTCAGGTTTATACGCATCTATAGTCTGTGAGATTATTTCACGCGCCTTTTTTGCTGTCAACAAACAAATAAAATCCTGTATTTGAATGTGCCGGTTGTATTTTAATTCTACTTAGTAAATTTTGACGAAATAAAAGTGTTCTATTAGATCTATACAAATAAAAACTTGGTTACTTACAAAGCTTCCACAATGGCAATGCGTGATTATGCTGCTGACAAAGGTGATAAAAATAAGCTGGTAGAATATAATTCTTCTATGATTTTTAAGTAGCTTTGTAATAAATATAATGTAATGTTTCAGAAAGTTTTAAAAGTTTTTTCATCGACTTCTGTCAAACTGATGATGAAGGCCACAAGTTTTTCAAATACTCGGAGCTACTTACTAAAGTTGCACACAGGGAACAGGTAAGATTTTATTTTCGTTGACCATATTTTATACAGCGAAACTTTGATATAAATATTATTTTTCATCTTTTATATTTCTTTTCATCGTATCATACTTATCTAAATTTAACTGTGCTTTGTTTGTTACATATGAATCACTTCTATGTCTTGTCATGCAGCAGTTTAACTTTTGTGGATACATTATGTAATATTAAAATAAAAGAAAAAAATTCAGTGCTCTTTACTTAGTTTTGTTAATTAACTGACTATTGTTTCGTCTTCTTCGTCACCTCAACAGATGGATGTCCACTAATGGACATGGGGTCTTGCATAATGATGTCTATTGTGTCCAATATCTCGTCGCCTATCTCAACATACATGAGATGAATCTTTATATTGTCGGTCCACCTTTTGGAAGGTCTGTTGTCTGGTTGGGGGATGCCTTTCCAAGAATTTCAGGCCTCAACGTCTATCTGTTCATCAGACTATGTGCCACTTCAGCTTCGCAATTTGTAGGACTATGTCAGTGACTTTAATTCTTCAATGGATTTCTTCAATTTCTGATTTGATGGCATAGAGAAACTCTGATCACTGCCTTCTCCGTCAACCAGCTGCAAGATTTTTGAAACTTTTCTTGAAACTTTCATTTACTAAAAATGCTTTTGTGAAGCCCTTAAAAAAATTTAATATATGATTATTTTTATTTTTGGTTTCTTTTGAGTTATTTTTAAAGGAATGTTCATAACCCTCATATTAAATAATTATAAAAAAATAGGCAATCACACTTCTGATATGCATGTGAATTACAAATGTTCACAATATTTATTGCAGATATCATTTGTGGTCGACTTAGATGACTTACATGAGATGAATGAAGAACTTGCATTAGCAGTTGTAAGGAACACAAGACGTTACACTAATATGGTATCCGATGTTGTGTATGAAATGCTGCCTGACTATAAACATAAAGAGGTATGACAGTAAGCTTCTAGTTGTAAGTTCAGAACAATTTCTTCACATGTAAAGGAGATGTATTTGATTGTCAATTGTTTAAATAAATGTGATTGCAGGTTGCTGCTAAAGATACCTTAGATGTTTATATTGAGCACAGAATTATGTTGGAAGCTCGAAATCACAGAATACCTGGAGAGATGAGGGATCCTCGTAATAGATATCCCCCTGAACTTATAAGAAGATTGTAAGTATAATATAGATATTAAAAGTAGGTTTATAATGCTATAATAGTAAAAGTATTTTACTTTGCTAACTGGGGATCCCATTATTTTACTCAAAATCCCATTTTTGTTTCTGTTCTAAGCATTGAGATGATAGTAAATGGACATATTTAATCGTATTAGCATATTGAAACAAAGCTTATTTGTACTCAATAAAAATGTAATTGTCTATAATCTTAATGACATAAACTACCCGTTTTTGTGTTCTTAAATAGGAATAAATGAATTTTTATTAAAATTGAAAAGGTTTTTATTCCTGGTCTATTTTAAATCATTTTATATCAAACATTTTTAAATAACAATGAACTAGCACAGGGGTATATAGTTTACCTGATGATATACATAAAATTAACAACTCATTTGAGGGTAACTGTATATGTTTCTATAATAAACTCCCACACAACATTCTCGAGGTGTCATTTAATAAGTTCAAAATCTTTGTCAAAAGAAAGGGGATAGAAAAATCATATTATAAGTTCTCTAATTTGAATTGAAAAATGTAAGACTAATATGATATTGTAATTGTATAAATTGAGTTTGTATTGGGCTCTTCTCAGGACAGGGCTCGAAAAAACATTCCTAACTTTAGATTTTAAGTTATTCTTTAATACTATCATCAGGCGTACATTAGACTTAGTGTGTGAAAAAAATTGCATTTGAAGATTCAAAAGTGCTGTAATAGGCCTACTTGATTAAAGATATTTTGATTTGATGATAGGTGAATCCTGCTACCCATATACATTTGACCAGTAAATCTAAGATGGGTTAAAGTTTATCAACTCTCACTTCCTCTTCTTTGGGTTGTGAATTCTTTCACTTGCATAATGGAGCAAATTTGAGTTATATAAACATAACAAGAGGCAAAACTTGATTATTATAGATTAGCAGAGGGTGGTAAGGGAAATTTGTAAACGTAGGCTATACTGGATGAAATTATCATATTGCAAACATACAATATATACCAATAAAAGCATAAATTATGAAAGTCCATAATAAATGTTATTTATATTAATAGAAAAGGGTTCATTGTATAGCATGTTCATTTCCTTTTAACAGTGAAGTTTACTTCAAGGACCTATCAACAGCGAAATCTGTACCAATAAGAGATGTTAAAGCTGAACACATTGGGAAACTTGTGACAGTGAGAGGTATATTTTTTATTCAAATTGTTGCTCTTCTAGTTAAATGTGCCAAAATGATATAACAGACTATACCCATCTCTTTTATGTGGAGCTTCGGTTCTAGTTCTTTCATTGATTTATTGAAATGTAGAAAAACAATGATACCACTTTACACTCTTGTTCAATGAGGATGTGATACTTTGCTTTTAGTCGGCAACTACAGTTGTTAAAGTTTATTTAAAAAATTAACTTATTTTAATGCATTTTCAAAAAAGTTACAGTATATAATGTTGACCACTAGGCATATTAGACAGTTATTAATGACTAACTTAATTATATGACTTTCATATTTATACACATTTGATTAGAAATAAAATAAAGTGAGTCCTTTCACAATGTATTTTTTTAAGGATTTTCCCTTAGCCTTCAGTGTCTGAAATAACACAGGTATCAGTTAGTCAAGTATTAAATTAACTATTACAAGTATATATTTTCAGGTATAGTAACTCGGTGCACTGATGTGAAGCCATTGTTGGTTGTGGCCACATACTCCTGTAGCGCTTGCGGAGCTGAAACTTACCAGCCTGTCCGTGCTCTTCAATTCACACCACCACCTGCTTGCACAGCTGATGAGTGCAGATTGAATAAGACAGCTGGACAGTTGCATCTGCAGACCAGGGGCTCCAGGTTCCAGAAGTTTCAAGAGTTAAAAATACAAGAGCATGTAAGTGAAATAAAAACACTTTATATCATCATAAAATGAAATAGTTACATGATCATCCTTAATAAAGTAAGGAAGGTCATTAATGTAAAAGAGGAACAAAATAGGCCCTCATGCAGAACCCTGTGGAACTCCAAATTTTTTACCACAGATTCAAAAGAAAAAAAATTATGAATTTTATTTATCACAATTAGGTGTTTACTGTGCTCACACTTTTCTTGGAAAAATAAAGTTTTAGAACTAAATAGAACATAACATAAAACAAAGAAGTTACACATTCTCCACTTTTATACTTATCCATACACACATTTTGACATGAATATGTTTTAAATAGCATCCATAGGGAGACAATTCAAATCGGTGGAAGTATATTTATCACGTCCATCAGAAATACAATTATGCTGCTAGATATAAAAAGATCAAACAATTATTACGTTAAGTAAGAACTATAACACATCGTGCTCTTCTAATGGGGAAGCCACCGTTATGAGATGTAAGCATGTATACAGGCCATTTTTTTTTATTATAGTCAGATCAAGTTCCAGTGGGTCACATTCCTCGTCAGCTCTCTGTATACTGTCGCGGTGACACCACTCGGCGAGCGCAACCCGGAGACCATGTGGCTATAACCGGAGTGTTTCTGCCGCTGCTCAACTCTGGCTTCCGGCAGATGGTGCAGGGACTACTTTCTGACACATACCTGGAGGCACATGTAAGTTGTCCAATGACAAGAGTTTATTTAACTGTATGGTTTAATATAGCATTATTTTCTTTATGTCGCTGAGAAATGCATTTACGCATCCCCACTGTGGGGTCGGGAGTGTGGGACTGCCCAAGGGGAACAACTTGCAATAACAACAAAAACCCAGCGAGACTGTCATCGACTGTAAGAATGGAGCCAGATGTACCTTGACGCATTCCTCTTTGGCTGGTTGCAGCCGGCTTATAGATTATCTACAGGGGGAGGAGTTGTATGAACCTCCGCCTCCAGTTTCCTACATCCCTTCGAAGGGGCTGGAGTGTTTCGGCGGCATTCACCCTCATCCTTTGCTGTGCCAGGCAACTGCTCTCCAAGCCGGTTCACTGATGAGTATTGCATCTATAATACTTGCCAGTCTGTGTCGATCAGCGAGGACGTAATGTGTTGCTGAGTCCACCAGGCGGGACATTCACTGTGTGGTGATCTGGATCTAAGAAGGTACCGCACACATGTAAGCTGGCCAACATTGTACAGCTTACAGTTTGTTACAAGGATTTACCAAAGCAGACATAATTGGTAAGCACATGTACCAACCTGTAGGAGCGCGGTCCGTCCCCGCCTGCTACTGTGGACCCGAGATCCTCCTTCCCTCTTTAGGTCAAGGCTCGGTTAGCTAGAACCCTGACCCTCATTACCTCATCGGCGTCTGGTGATTCCTCTCTGGTTCTCGCAGCTACTCTGCACTGGTAATTTCGGCCATGAGCTTATATGTATTATTTGTGTGTTTTAGTGGCATGTCTTTCCAAGTAATGAAAATACAAATGTCTTAATTTATCTAGTTTGGATGTCAAAGCAAGATTTATATTTAAAAAACATGGGCTTTCATTGCTGTCTCATCCTAACTAAAGCCCAAGCTTAGATATGTCAATTTACATCTTGAAACTGGCCAGTCAACTCTATTTATATAGATGCACAATTAGATACAGGTGACAATAATAAACCAAACAATTTTACATTTAAAGAATGTTCAACCATTTTTATAATAAACATAATATGTTAACAATCAAACCATGTTGAATATTTAAATCATCAACACAGCATATATAACGCCACATGATGGAGTTTTTTTATGTTTGTATGGAGAAAATTTACAATATTCAGTGTCATCAGGTGAGATTACAGTTAAGAGTGAACCCTTATATGTATTTTTATTATTATTGTATTAGATGTAGTTATTTGTATGTATGTTTATGTTATTGCCTACCTTCTTTGTTACTTACGCCTTTTTAGCTCAAGGTTGTCTTGTAGAAGTTCCCATTAAGCGATAAGACCGCCTCTTGTACTTTCTTTCTCTATTAAGTTTATTATAATGTACTACTTTTAAGGTTCAATAAAGTATATAAATTAATAACAGATCAAGATTAACAATAAAAACGCTGAGGCATATGCTACTTACTTTTTCCATGTCATAAAAAGTTTACTAAATTATTATCTACAGGGTGTAACTTGCTTAAATCAAGCTGATGAGGGTGAAATGGCAGAAGCCTTAACCGAGGAGGAGCTTGCAGAGCTGGCTGAAGAGGATCTGTACTCGAGGATGGCTCGCAGTCTCGCTCCCGAAATCTATGGTCATGAAGATGTTAAGAAGGCGCTCTTATTGCTTCTTGTTGGTGGTGTTGATAAGTAAGAGATCTAGCCACTGTAGTTAAGATTCCAAGATCAAGAATGGCCAAACCAACCTTTAAGATGACATAATATGATGTACACATATATTTTTAAACCCTGAGGCCAAATCACTTAATTAAAGCTTAAATTAATCAATCAATCAATCAAAAATATCTTTATTCAAGTAGGCATATTACAACACTTTTGAATCGTCAAATTATATATATTTTTTCCACACTCTGATTCTAATATACGTCTGATGATGGTACTCAAAATCGGCTTAAAATCTAAAGTTACGAGGGTTCCTTCGCGCCCTGATCCGAGAAGAACCCACAACAAACTCAGTCGGGTATTTTTTTTACCATCATCATTACAATAACATATTAGTTTACTATATTTTAATTAAAATTAGAGCAATTCGTTCACTCCCAGGCGTTTCTATCGTCTAGGTAATCTTGCAACTTATAATACGATTTTTCTATCAACTTTCTTTTAACAAAGACTTTGAATTTATTAATTGACATCTTTAGAACGTCTTGTGGGAGTTTATTATAGAAACGTATACAGTTACCCTTAAATGAGTTGTTAATCTTATGCAGCCTACTAGAATTTATAACAAGTTTGTTTTGGTTTCGTAAGTTATATGATGTACATTCACTCTTTTTATTAAAAGAGTCAATGTTTTTATGTACATACAACAAGTTTTCTAATATATATACGCAGTGAACTGTCATTATGTTAACTGCCTTGAATTTGTTTCTTAGCGACTCTCTTGGACCCATATTGTAAATCGCACGAACGGCCCTTTTCTGCAGCACAAATATTGCATCTATATCAGCAGCATTACCCCAAAGTAGAAAACCGTATGACATAATGCTGTGAAAATAGCTGAAATATTATTATTATACTGAAATAAAGGTAAATAGTATGGAATAAAATACATTAATTATTCCATTCAGATACCAAATCAATAACGTTTTTAAAATACTATGGTTGCTATTATTGCTAACAGTGTTAGGAAATTGGGCTAGTGCACAAAGTTTTAGTAGATAACCATATACAAACATAAATTAAAATAGTTAGATAATAATACTACAATATATTAAAAGGTATAATAAATATCTACATATAAAGTTTGCTATCAATTCTCTAATGTTTTAAAAATAATAGGCGTCCCAATGGCATGAAGATAAGGGGCAACATCAATATCTGTCTGATGGGTGACCCTGGAGTGGCGAAGTCTCAGCTGCTGAACTACATCGACAGGTTGGCTCCACGGAGCCAGTACACCACTGGGCGTGGCTCATCTGGTGTAGGGCTCACAGCTGCAGTTCTAAAGGTAAAGAAATTCGTCAACAAATAAAAAAATATTTGATTTATCATCCCAGTGGTGGGTCCAGGCCTTCTCCCTCATTAGATAGTGTCTGTAGGTCATAGATCTACTGCTATTATACTATTTATTGTCTTATGTCTGCTTTCTTCCTTCTGCCTTTGAAACCCATGTCTATCAGGTCCTTATGACCTCTTGTCAACTATTGAGTTTCTTGTTGACTAGGTTTTATAAAGACCTGATAGACAGGTTTAGAAAGATCACAAAAACCTCTCTATTAAACCAAAGAAATCTTCATGTTACATGATATGGACTACAGCTATGTGGTAGTGCATTATCATGATGCATCTGCATCATCCAAAGCAGAATATCATCTTATGCTCGATATCTGAAGCTACATGGTTTAGCAATAGCGTAATACACAAGAAGAAAAGAAAACAAAAGACATTAGACTATACTCCAAAAAATGCCAACAAAGTCTGGAAAGACAGGACTGTCCCTGATAACTCAAATGGACATCCTGGAACTACAGGAGATTATGTTGTATCATTGTATTAAGAGGAGGGTTTCTAATCTACAACACAGTCGCAATGACAACTTCTTATAATCTACAAAATGATTGCAGATACTAAAAAACAAATTGCATGATCAATTCAACCTGGAAACATATACCTTGATGTTTATATCCACAACTTTTACTTGTCTTATATAAAGTTAAAAGGTATTTCTTTTAGGACCCTTTCACTGGAGAAATGATGCTGGAAGGAGGTGCATTGGTTTTAGCAGATCAAGGAGTATGTTGCATTGATGAGTTTGATAAGATGGCTGAAAACGACCGCACTGCTATCCACGAAGTAATGGAACAGCAAACTATAAGTATTGCTAAGGTAGTTTTGAAATTTATTTCTAAATATTTTTTAATAATTAAAAGTCCTTGACAAAGTATGAAAGGTCATTCATGTATATAAGGAATAAAAGCGGACCTAATATAGTACCGTGTGAGATAATTACAACATTGGTACAGTAGCTCTATTCCTTATAATAGCAGCGTTTTGATGCTGTAGGATGTCAGGGAATTTCCAGCTTCCAGGATGGGAGGATATTTTACCCTGATAACTTCGACCTTGGTATAGGGGAGTAGAAATTGGTCAAACACTATTATTTTTATTCGTAATTTTTGGGGTTACTTATTGTCACTTTCGGAGTTAGGGTTGCGAATGGCATTTTTGCCTAATACCAGGCTCTGATTCTCTATCACTCTTAAAAGAGGGTTACACAATCGAGTGTAACAGCCTGTGTTAAGTTGAAATGTTTTTTTTTAGGCGGGTATAATGACATGTCTGAACGCTCGCGTGTCGATATTAGCTGCGGCTAATCCTGCGTACGGACGTTACAACCCGAAGAGAACCATCGAGCAGAACATACAGCTGCCCGCCGCTTTGCTCTCACGTTTCGACCTTTTATGGTTAATACAGGACAAACCGAACAGGTTAGTACACCAAATTCATTGAAATACCGAATGTTAAACATGTAACGCTCGCTTATGTAACGGTGCGAGTAGTCTTTATTTTTACAGAGGTCCAATATTAGATTCCCGACAGAGTAATTTTAGGAAATTTAATGTGCTAGTTACTAACAAAGATGTGCTGCTAAAAACAAGACGTTCCGATAATTTGCTGTGTAAAATCCGTTGAGGTAGAGTACCGCTATCGATATAAGCTACCGTCTTAAATAATCACAGTAAAATAAACAACAATTAAACTTATTATAAAGATTAGCTGACGCTCGGGTCAACGAACGCACACGGCCTAGTAGGTGCGTCCGTTGACCCGAGCGTCAGATGAATTTTTTTTTAAGTAAAGCAATGTATTTATTTCGAAACTATCGTTTCATTTAGCTGTACTAACATGATGGAGCGTAATGTAAGTTTAGCCCGTCATGCGATTGATATATAAAAAATATTTAGACATCTAGTATATAAATTATATTATAGTTTGTATTATTATAACGAACCAGTGCAGTTTAAGCAATTCTCTTACCCTTTCACTTTCTCATCCTCTTCTTCAACACAACCTACATCTCCACACCAGTTCCTCGCATTGTAAGGCAATAAACTCATGTGCTACATTATTACAGGGAGAAGGATCTGGAGCTGGCGAAGCACATAGCGTATGTCCACCAGCATTCCATGCAACCGCCTGGTGAGACCCGTGCCTTGCCCATGAAACTGGTGCGGAGATACCTGGGCCTGACCCACCGCAAACACCCTGCAGTTCCACGAGGACTGACAGAATATATTGTTTGTATGTAACCTTATCTTAATTAGTAAAGCCGTGAGTGAATTGTAAAAAATGTATCGTATGCATATTACCCTTGTCAGTTATCTTTGTATATTACACTAGCTGCCCGTCCCGGCTTCGCACATGATAATTAAAACGACCATCAATTGACAAATATTGTGAAAAACTGTGTTTCCTAATACTAAAACTAAGTAGCTCTCAAAAGAACTTTTTAAGTGAAGCAAGCAAAAATGTGTTAAAAAAACTCGAAATATTCAATGTCGCTTGCGTCTACTGCGTAAGGTAACCTAGTTCATAATGGTGCACCCCCTTCTCCCGCACTACCCCTCTCTCGCCGAGTTAGTATTTTTATTTTACTTGCATGATATCTTTTAAATGGAATATCCGATTTCAATAATTCAAAAAGTAATCACCAGGTATTGAGACAGTTTTGAATATTAAATTATTTATTTGGATAAAAATTTATTAACGGTATGGATAACACGCTCTGATTTTGATCGGCATTTCTATCAATTTGTTAAATGTAAGAAAGTAGTTATAGTGACGTAACTACAATAGTTAGACATATGGTCTCGCGAAGTTTTTTGTAGATATTGATATATTCTATAATATTGTAGAACATTTTTTGTCCTATCATTACTACCCTTCACAGCGTATGCGATGAAAGACATTTTATGGCTAATTTTTTCTATAGTAATCTAGTACTAAATATAGCTTATGTTACTCCGTGATAATGTAGCTTTCTAATGAAAAAAGAGTTATTAAAATCGGTCCAGTACTTTTTGAGATTATTCGTTGCATACAAATCTTTCCACTTTATAATATTAGTGTAGAAACCTACCGGGCCCGAAGCGGGGGATTTCAAATCCCCCATGTAAGAGTATTTATTTAATAGCTTGAGTATTAGAAGAGATACTTTCTTCATGTTTTTTGTAGTTATACAATTATTATAAAAAAGCCTTTTCAGTTTCTTAGTTAGTTTGCTAGTGGCGCGTTGTTCCTCTCATTCTAACAAACGCGATGCCACATTACGGAGAGAGCGAGACGAATATAGGACACTGTTTTTATTTTCGCCGACGTGTACGGCCGCGTGTATCGCTCAGTCATGGATGTGATGTTCCGAAGAAGAACTGGGGTCTTTTGGTACCCCCGTTTGGATCACAAGTAATTTTTTGATACTTGGGTCCGGAAAGGTTAATTTTTTTTCTGTATATGTGTATTGTGACTGAACTCCATGTTTTTCAGCATCATATGTTGAGCTGCGAAGGGAAGCCAGGAATGCCCGTGACGTCACCTTCACCTCTGCTAGAAATCTTCTGGCTATACTCCGTCTTTCCACGGCACTCGCTCGCCTAAGGTATTTCTGTAATCTAATGTAATCACAAATATAATAGTAACGTAGCGTTTAAAGTTATTAATAAATACAAAATTTTACATTGCAAAAAACAATTGTTTATTCCTACGAATATTCATTTTCAAATGTGTAACACTCATATTAGGCAAAATGAAAATGCGTGCGCACAAAATACACAAGTCTTAAGTGTAACTTCTTTGGCCTTGTTTATATTTAATCAAATGTAGAACTTTAGATTTCCGAAACATAGAAAGAGGGAAAAAGGAAGATATGTTGGGAATTTCAGAACTTTAATTATCATTAAAATATTGAAATTGTCGTAAATAAAAATGACACGTGTTTTTTGTCAATATTAGAAAATATTAATTAAATTATGTTTTTGAATTTAAAATTTAGAAAATTTATGAAATATTTTTATTTCATATTTTATAAAAAAAGTGTATTAAATGACTGTTGAGTGTTAAATTAAAATACCATATGTTATTTGTAAATATGAAAAGTACCTAACCTTCAAACGAATTAGCATTAAAAACGCTGCACGTCTTCGTCACGCTAATCACGTCATTTAAAACAGTTCAGAAATCATCTGCTGTGTTACATTTTGAATTATGAAAATCCACTTAAAAAGATTTTATTTACGACTTTTGTTTACAATAGAGTTCGCTTCAACCGATGGACGTCCACTGCTGGACATAGGTCTCACGTACGTCCACAAGGCCCGGTCTTGTGCCGCCTGGCTCCAGCGGCTACCGGCGACCCTCTATATGTCGTCGGTCCACCTTGTGGGGGTCTCCCTACACTGCGCCGCCCGGTGCGGGGTCGCCACTCCAGCACCTTCGGGCCCCAACGTCCATCGGTCCGTCGGACTATGTGCCCCGCCCATTGCCACTTCAGGTTCGCGATTCGTAGGGCTATGTCGGTGACTTTGGTTCTGCTACGGATCTCCTCATTTCTGATTTGATCGCGTAGAGAAACTCCGAGCATAGCCCTCTCCATCGCACGCTGAGTGACTCTGAGCTT
>JACTOM010000905.1:845233-868686 GCA_015832385.1 Elymnias hypermnestra
TTTGACGGCCTCGCTGGCGCAGTGGTGCGAGTATTCGCTTTGCTAGCGGAGGTCCCGGGTTCGATCCCCGGTAGGACGAATTTAGGAAATTGTATTTTCTAATTTGTCTGAGTCTGGACTGGTGGGAGGCTTCGGCCGTGGCTAGTTACCACCCTACCAGCAAAAACGTACCGCCAAACAAAGAGATTTGTGTTCCGGTACGATGCTGTGTAGAAACCGTAAGGGGTATATCGCCTCTTAACAGATTAGCGCGCTTCCATCTTAGACTGTATCATCACTTACCATCAGGTGAGATCACAGTCAAGCGCTAAACTGTCAGCAATAAAAAAAAAAAAACAGATAAACCCATTAAAACTACTCAAATATAACTAAATCCATCCGAATTGCTGTCCATGTAGGATGTGTTCCTAAAATGCTGGCAACATTACCTCTTTGGGTTGTGGAATCCAGCAACTGCCTCATTGGTCTAGTGGTTAGCATGTTCGACTACAGACGTGAGGTCCTGAGTTCGAGTCCCAGGTCGGGCTAATTCAAAAATGAATATTGAGTTTTCTATTAAGATTTTCTCAATATTTGCCCGAAGTTGGGAAGCTGGCGGTGTGATCCACCCCCGTGCCTCGGAGAGTACGTTAAGCCGTCGGTCCTGCGCCTGATCTCTTTCCGGTCGTGCCGGATTCCCGTCACACCGGACTATGAGAGTGAAGGAATAGAGAGTGCACTTGTGTACTATGCCTGCCAATCCGCAGTGGTGGGTCTATGCTCTAAAAACCCTCTCTCATATGAGGGAGGAGGCCTGTGCCCAGCAGTGGGACGTTAATGGGCTGCTATTTACATGGCATCAACACAAGTCACATCCTATACCAGGCACCTTCCATTCCTCCAGGGAATTAAAGTAATTCCATCAGGTCTCTTGTCATCGCTACACACAAGGCTGTAATTGAACCGGTACGTTAGCAGTGACAAGAGCTCTACGAATAATGTCATTCAATGCATGTCTTGAAAGGCGACCGACGCTGCCCCAAGCGGTCGACTTGGACTCCACAAGGAGGATGAACCAATGGCAAACCTAAACGTAACCCTATGCTAATACAAAAAGAGTTGTTGTCTAACAACGTTCCTAAATTAGACGATGGAAGAGCTTGCAACCAAAAACCTGATTCTATAGTCGACACAGCAAGAAGACGAGTTCTGTTGGATTCTTTTAAAAGTCGGTTATATGCAAGTTTACAGAGCGGCTCCTCCCACTGCCTTTGTGAAGCCAAAGGAACAGGCAGGGCTTCACCTGGACATGCATCCAGCCAAATTGCTTGGGCATCTGTACAATACGATTTCATTTTGCGATAAATCCAAAAGAATGTGTAATTTTTTTGAATAAAGGTTATGTGCTAGGAACAGAAGACAAAAACTTTTCTTATGCCAATACCTTCAAAACCTTAAGGCTTCTTCTTAAGAGTTACAGGGTGGAAACAACACTCATAAGTTACAGACATATTTTGTGTATATGTTTATAATATCTACATAATAAGTAATTAAGTAGCAGCCCATTAACGTCCCACTGCTGGGCACAGGCCTCTTCACTCTGAGGAACGAGGGTTTTTAGAGCATAGACCCACCACGCTGCTCCAGTGCGGATTGGCAGGCATAGTACACAAGTGCACTCTCTATTCCTTCACTCTCATAGTCCGATGTGACGGGAATCCGACACGACCGGAGAGAGATCAGGCGCAGGACCGACGGCTTAACGTGCTCTCCGAGGCACGGAGGTGGATCACACCGCCAACTTCCCAACTTCGGGCAAATATTGAGAAAATCTTAATAGAAAACTCAATATTGATTTTTAAATTGGCCCGACCCGGGACTCGAACCCAGGACCTCATGTCTGTAGTCGAACATGCTAACCACTAGACCAATGAGGCAGTTTCTTAGAACTACATAATAAAATACAGTAATTATAGGTTTCAAAAGCATTTTTGAATCGTTAGTTGTTTGACCGTTGGTAACAAGTCTACCACCAGTTTGGAGAGTTGATTCCACTGAGAAGAAACAAGCAAAAGACTCAGCATTTACTCTTTTCAATATAGTTTTTGTAGGTCAATATATTCGATAAAAATGTTTGGACTTGATTCTATTTGCACACAGAAGGTATAAAACTATAATTACAAGAGTAACCGTTGAGTTTCTTGCCGGTTTCTGAGAGACTACTGCCGATTCAAAACTGCTTTCTGAGCCTTTTTAAATTGCTGTAGTTTACTATGCAGATATTATAAACAAAGCTACTACTATTTCCTTATATATATTGATAATTTCTGTCGGATTATGATCGTATATTAAAGAATACTTCTGACTAAGTAATTCTGAATATTTGTACCTTCTTTTTAACTGCTATAAATTACTTTGTTGCTAAAGTTTTGTCCATTTAGTTTTTACATATAATTAAGATACTATTTAGTAAATGAATGTATTTTATTAATATATATAGTATTAAGTGGAATAGATCCAATTTTGAATGTATACCTACTTAACTTGCGAAATGTTTTGTTGAATAAGAGCTTTGACAATGATTAATTGTCGGCTAAAAGTTTCGTGGAGCTTTTTATGCCGGCACTTAGGCAGCTCTTTTCACGTTCATTTACATTAACACTGGGCTGGGGAAATGTATTTTTGTTTTTTCAAAAGGTAAGCCAAATCAAAAATTCTTCTTTAAACACAACTTTACGGCATTTTAAATTTCATACTTTGTTATAAACCTAAAACTGGTAATAGTAAAGCTCGACTTATAACCTAAAATTGCAAAGGTTTCTTCTATTTTCTCAGTAGATCACACAAGAAATTTACTTGAATACCTTTTTTACACATATTCGCTTTAATCACAAACATTTTAATCGTCTCTGTAAGCTTTGAAATTATAGTACGTATTTTCAAATCGTACATTAGCAAAAACGTATTTGGATTCAAAAGAATTTTCATTCAGCTTCAGTGGAGAGAAAGCTTTATATAAAACTAGGTATCAATTCTTCATTACGTTTGATGATCGACGTTATTTAGAGACAGACGTAAATCAGAAAAATGACAAGTGAACAATTACGGAGAGAAACATTAACGAAACAGATATGATAAAGAATTATATAGAAAGAACATGATCAAAATCAAAATATTCTTTATTCAAGTAGGCTCAAAAAGCACTTTTGAATCGTCAGTAGTCTGTCCGTTGGTAACAAATCTACCACCGGTTCGGAAAGTTGAGTCCGCTGAGACGAAACCGGCAAGAAACTCAACGGTTACTCTTTTAAAGAGTTTAGTATGCTACAATGTGTAGTATATTGTTTCTGTGAGCAACTGGAATCAAATCTAAACATTTCTATCGCTTAAATAATCCTCAACATTATAATATGCCTTTTGTAAAAGGATGTTTTTGAGATATTTCTTAAAACTAAGCGGAGGCAAATCCAAAACTGATTGAGGTATCTTATTAAAATGCGTATGCTCAACCCGACATATGATTTCTGAACTTTCTTCACATATGGAATTACAAGTTTGTTTTTATTTCTTGTGTTAAAATTGTGTATTTCACTTTTGAAATAAAAAGGGCACTGAGACAGTTAAATTACCACAAATATTTGATTGCAAGTTTGAAAAAGAAAGAAGGTGACAGGGAAGAAATTTAAGATACTAAATGCTGCTACAGAAATTTATACCAAAGCCATAATGATAAAGAATATGATGAATCGAATAATGAAGTGGAAACACCTGAAGTTAGCGGCAACCATAAAAACAAAGCTCCCGGTGCAGATCTCGTTACAAAGGAACTACTGAAAATAATATTACCAGTTAAAACACCTAAGATTACAAATATATTCAACGAAATTATCCAAAAGGATTCAACGAAAGTAATACAAAAAAAAAGATTATAAAGGAGACATAGTACACCACAGATCCTTAGATAGATGGGAAGATGACCTCAGGGAATTGGGAGGTTCAAGGTCTCGAACGGCAAAGAATAGAACTGAACATAATATCTTAATCTTTAATCATAACACAAGTTGCAGAATAGCCTACCGTTTGCCGAATAAAAATGCTACAGTCCATTATTATAGTTAAACTATCTGAAACCAAACCTCGTATAGTGTCAGGATCAATAATAATAAAAGCTGAATGATAACTGCAGAATGTGTAAAAAATATGTTCAAAGTTAGCTCTAATCACTGTATCAGCTTTGTCGAGAGTACAATGAGGTCATGAGACATTGCTCTTTATGGTTGTAAGAACAGGCCTTGGATTTGGGCAAGCTTTCTAAGTTTTTGAAGTCCCCTGCCAACTGTCAACTGTCAACTGCCAAGTGACATCAGTTAATGTCATTTTTACCTTATGTTGTTGTCAACATTTCGATTAGAGTATTTATTATGTATTTCAATACCATTCTAGATTCTTTTATCCGTCTATTTGTCTAATATTTTAATAGTTATTCTGGCGGTAGATAAAAATCAGTGTTCTTTATCTTGAAATTAGAATTCGATTATAAAATACATACATACATACATAGCATCACGCCTTATTCCCATAGGGGTAGGCAGAGACAACATCCTTCCACTTGCCACGATCCTTGCATATCTCCTTCGCTTCTTTCAATCTCATTAAATCTTTCATACAAGTTCGTCGGTTTAGAGTACTCTTGACCTGGCCGTTATTTAAAATGTCCTGGATTTGGTCCAGGAACGTTCGCCTCGGTCTTCCCCTTCCAACTTTCGCATTCACTCTTGACTCATAAATCCTTTTTGTCAGTCTCCTTTCATTCATTCTCTCTACATGCCCAAACCATCTAAGCATACCTTTCTCAATTTTAGTCACTACGTCTTCTTTTATACCACAACGTTCTCTTATCACACTATTTCTTACTCTGTCACTCAGTTTTAATCCACTCATGCTTCTCAACGCTCTCATCTCTACCGCATTTATTTTACTTTTGTGATTCTTCTGCCATACCCAACTTTCACTACCATACATAAGTGTTGGCACCAACACTCCAGCATGCACTGCCAGTCTAGCCCTTTGAGACACCATCTGGCTATTCATAAAAGCATGCAGAGCACCATTTACCATATTCCCTGCATTCACTCTCCTTTCGATATCACTTTCACATGTTCCATCTTTTGTAAATTTAGATCCCAAGTATACAAATTCTTTCACCTCTTCCACTTGTTCCCCATCTATCAAAATATTGCCATTCATCATAGATTCATCTCGTTCAAAAAGCATAACTTTCGTTTTGTTTACATTCACTTTCATTCCTTTCCCTTTCAAAGCTTCATTCATAATATTTAGCATCTCCTGAAGCTCGTTAGCGGATGACGCAAGTATTACTTGATCATCAGCGTAGAGTAAACATTTGATGAGTAATTCATTCATTCTTAACCCATACATACTTTCTTTTAAATCTGTCAAACATTTATCCATGAAAAGGTTGAACAGCCATGGTGACGCAACACATCCCTGTCGAACACCTCTTTCGACAGGAAACCACTCCGTGTACGCTCCGTTTATTCTGACACAGGCACTAGAACCCTCATAGAGAGACTTCAATGCTTGGATCAGACAACCGCTCACCCCATACGTAGATAACGTTGACCACAGCTCATTCCTCACCACTCGATCATAGGCCTTTTCTAAATCTACGAACGCGCAATAAACTTTTTGGTGTTTAGCCAAACATTTTTCAGTTATGCACCGTAAAGAAAAGACCTGATCCGTACATCCCATTCCTCTTCTAAATCCCGCTTGCACGTCCCATATTTTCCCATCAGTTTCATTAATCACCCTTTCAATTAATATCTTTGCATACAATTTGCCGACGACACTAAGAAGGCTGATACCGCGGTAATTTTTGCACTCCTGCTGTGACCCTTTTCCTTTATATAGAGGGACAATTACGGCCTTGCTCCAATCTCTTGGGACTTGACCTTTCTCCCAGCATATATTGAAAAGGCAGTACAGCTGAGCTACCACAATCCCGCGGCCAGCCTTCAGCATCTCGACTGACACTCTGTCATACCCAGCAGCCTTACCTGATTTCATACCTTTTATCGCTTTCATGATGTCATCCATACTAATCTCGCTATCACTTGTCTTACATTCATTGCTATCCGCAGAGGCCATATTTACCTCTGCTTCATTTCTTTCAAACAAACTTTCAAAATGATCCTTCCATCTCTTCAATATCCATTCTTCTCCTTTTATTAAACTTCCATCTAAACTTCTGATTTTACAAAGCTCCGAGGAAGTAGATCTCCCTCGGGCAAATTGTATTGATTTCCAGAAAAACTTTTTGTTTGACTGAAAATCATCAGAAAGTCTCCTATCATACATATCACTGTATTCTTCTTTTTTCTTTCTTACAGCTTCTTTCTTTCTTTTATTATAAAATACTTGCAGATAATAAGTAGTTGAAGTTTTCAATATATTTTCACTAGTGTGTAAGCCCTAGATCAAAGAATAATTAAAAATAATAATATTAATAAAGTCATTAACATAGATATTTTTGGGGACAGCTTTATCAAATTTAAAAAAAAAATTAAGGACTACTTTTTGACCCAGTACTTGGTAGTACAGTACAGTTTTTAGTATGTATTTTTTTTCCTTCTTTTGATTTTGTAGTTTGTTTAAATAATTAACTGTAAGAATTAGCATGCTGTGACTATCTATAATTTTAACTAGTATTTAAGGTCTTGTTGTTATATCAATATATAATTGTAACCTGTTGGTGTCCTAATAAATAAATAAAAAAAAAAACACGACTTTGACGCCCAGATTCCAGCCAAAGATGATTGGTTGTCAAAGTCAAATATAAAAAAAAACAAAAGTATGTTTTTTAATTTAATTTGATTTCTGAACGATGGGACAGATATCAAATGTTTCACATTGAAAATAAAAAATTATAACATTTATATTTAATATGATTTCTGAACGACTTTTAAATTTAATTGATTTCTAAACGAAGGAACGAACATCAAATTTCTGACAAGTAGGAATAGCTTTCTAAGGGAAAGCGATATTGTTGTTTTTACTGTATTCCTTGATTTTTTTTCCATTTACTCACCTTTAAAACATCCCTGGACTTCGAGAAATATTTCAAAACCAAAATCAACCAAGTAAGCTTCGTTGAGAAGCATGAGTGGATTAAAACTGAGTGACAGAGTAAGAAATAGTGTGAGAAGAGAACGTTGTGGTATAAAAGAAGACGTAGTGACTAAAATTGAGAAAGGTATACTTAAATGGTTTGGGCATGTAGAGAGAATGAGTGAAAGGAGACTGACAAAAAGGATTTATGAGTCAAGAGTGAATGCGAAAGTTGGAAGGGGAAGACAAGGCGAACGTTCATGGACCAAATCTAGGACATTTTACATAACAGCCAGGTCAAGAGTACTCTAAACCGACGAACTTGTATGAAGGGTTTAATGAGAGTGAAAGAAGGAGATATTCAAGGATCGTGGCATGTGAAAGGATGTTGTCTCTGCCTACCCCTATGGGTATGAGGCGTGATGCAATGTAATGTAATAATAGTTACTAACCAACTTAAATAGGTTACACGCACAAAGAAAACTCTTGTAATTTAAACAAAGTTCAGTAATAAAGGCTTTTTATTCAATTTAATTTCATATTTTGCTGCTTGGAATGAATACAATATAAAGTTTTAATAGCAGAATTCATAAGTTTATTTTCTTGTATCTGAAACTCATATACAAATCGAAAAAAATTACGCTGTGTTTTTGATTAATTCCCAGCCAATTCTGCTGTAAAATTAGCAGGATTGTTTTTTATTTATTTATTTATTAAGGCAGCCAAAACAGATCACAATATGTATATATTCTTAAGTAATAATATATAAAGTATAGACCTTATTGAGACCCTATATGGTCGCACAACATGACATTGTTGTTTTTAATTTTTTTTACGAAGCAGTTATAAAATTTACAAGTTTAAGTATTAGCAGATAAGTGTTAGTTTATTAATTTTAGTTTTTTATGGGTTATAAATATTAGTTTAGCGATGTTAGTCAGTTTTCCATAACAAGCTCGTCAAACCTTGTAATTAAATTAATATAATCAAGATATTCAATCAATTCAACTACAAAGCCTAACAAGCCTATTATAGAAAACTGAGAATCTAGCGTTAAAAATGTCTAAATCTGAATTAGCGAACTGGTTATATGACCGACACATCCTGACTATAGGGTTGTAATAAGAGGTATTGTTTTTAAAGACTACTAGTGGAAATATATTGTTTGACCTACGACTTGAAATTCTTATATTAATATTTATTTGGGAGAGTAAACTGGCGGAGTCTAGGTTGGAATGCAGTATTTTGTGTAGTGTTAGCAAGTCCAGTCTTTTACGGCGGATGTGAAGAGAAGTCATATTAAATTATAGATTGTATGGAGAATAAGTCAATAAACCAAGTAATTTCTACGTTTAAGAATCGTTACATCTATATAGAATTTACTCCGTTGTTAGAGAAAATATTCTGTACAGAATCAAGTAAACGTGCCACTCTGTGAGTTCCGTCGAGGTGTTAGCCACATTGTTGAGCTCCTCGTTTATATTTTACTTAACGTTTCCTAGGAAATGTCATTTTTTGAATTATAGCCTTTAACGGTAAAGCTTTAAGGACTAAACTTTACATCAGTAAAGTTTTATTCACTAGTTAGGCTGCCTTTCCAGTAATGAGTAGTCGGAGATGCTGTGCTGTGCCAAATTTAACTCTTATAAATGTATCAAAGAATTCAATTTCCGTCACAAACGCATAGAAAACATAAGTTATATTATATAATAAATAGAAATTTTAATTATGAAAATATTATGAATGAAGCTTTGAAAGGGAAAGGAATGAATGTGAATTTAAACAAAACGAAGGTTATGCTTTTTGAACGAGATGAATCTATGATGAAGGGCAATATTTTGATAGATGGGGAACAAGGGGAAGAGGTGAAAGAATTTGTGTACTTGGGATCTAAATTCACAAAAGATGGAACATGTGAAAGTGATATTGAAAGGAGAGTAAATGCAGGGAATATGGTAAATGGTGCACGCCTTTATCAATAGCCAGATGGTGTCTCAAAGGGCTAGACACAGCCATGTGCATGCTGAAGTGTTGGTGCCAACACTTATGTATGGTAGTGAGAGTTGGGTATGGCAGAAGAATCACAAAAGTAAAATAAATGCGGTAGAGATGAGAGCGTTGAGAAGCATGAGTGGATTAAAACTGAGTGACAGAGTGAGAAATAGTGTGATAAGAGAACGTTGTGGTATAAAAGAAGACGTAGTGACTAAAATTGAAAAAGGTATGCTTAGATGGTTTGGGCATGTAGAGAGAATGAATGAAAGGAGACTGACAAAAAGGATTTATGAGTCAAGAGTGAATGCGAAAGTTGGAAGGGGAAGACCAAGGCGAACGTTCGTGGCCCGAATCCAGGATACTTTTAACAAGGGCCAGGTCAAAAGTACTCTAAACCGACGAACTTGTATGAAAGGTTTAATGAGAATGAAAGAAGCGAAGGAGATATGCAAGGATCGTGGCAAGTGGAAGAATGTTGTCTCTGCCTACCCCTATGGGAATGAGGCGTGAATTTTAACAAAAAAAGAACCGCCTTCAAAACCCACTTCCAAATATATTAATATGCTCTAAAAGTAAGAAATAATTGCGTATTCTTTTATAGTGTTCTCCGTATTCTTATATTCGGAGTGGCATATTACTATATTTGTTTGCAAATATTTAGCAAATTAATATAAGAGTTTGTTTTGAAGGCGGTTCTTTTTTTGTTAAAAATTCTATTTAGTTTTTGATTTTTAGTGAATCTGAAGTAAACTAACAAATTTGTCTCAATATGTGTACACCTAAAAACTTGTTGCTCATATGAGATAACACCGTTTAAATGAAACAACTTTACAAAGTTAAATTTACATTAACTGAACTGAAACTGAAACCCTTATACCACCGCTTCACACATAATTCACCTTTCAAATATTGCAATGCAGCAACAAACGTAAGGTCATTGCCATTTGATTACAGATAGTTATATATTCTGCCATAAATCGCACCCTTACTGTAAGCCGTTGAGGAGTTCCATTGATCTTCATATTTAAGTAAGACTAGCACTTGACCACACCGAAGTTACGGTAGGCAACTCAAATATCTGGATAACTTATAGAAGATTTTGCCGAGTATCGTTAATTTGCTCTTAAGAATTGAAGAGTTCCGTCACTTTGTCATGTATTCCATCATCAGAAAAGCAAACTATCACGAAACAACCCTTGAAGTATATCCTTTCTAATAAAAAAAGAATCATCGAAATCGGTTGGCGTGATCTTGAGTTATTCGTCCATTGACAAAACAATCTTCTTTATTACAGTTTCAATCATTTGCTCTGCTAAATTTTCGTTGCGGTTTTTTTTGTCGCTGGGAGATGCATTACCCACTAAATCCCAGAGGAACCCTCCTTATCTATGATTGAGTCACCAGGGATTAAGATTTTGCATGCGTCCCTGTTGTCCTGGATGAGCCCGACGGAGGATTCTGTGAGACTGGTGGTAAGCAGGAAGCATCTATTGCATTCTCCCTTTCTCGATCGTGACCCTCCTAGGAACTACGGTCTTGCATAAGGCCAATACTCTCTCACTGGAGAGCATCAATCAGCGCCACCTGGAGGAGACGCTGAGGTCTCCAGGTTGTACAATCCGAGATGTGCTGAGTCATTAGCTGTCACACTGAAGTCAAGATGACTCCTCTCGATCAATTTGGTGTAGTGTCTTTCCAAACTGTCCCGTGCTTTTTGGAAAGATTGTTCCAGGTGAGAAAGAATTGGAAAAAGATACGTCGTAATACACGTCTATTTTTGATATATTCAGCTCGGCTTTTATGGAAAGGCAGCCTTAAGGCGATAGGTAGAGTACGTTCGCAACGGATGTTCATTGTGGCGAAATATAAAACGAGGCTTCGTTTTGCTGGTAAACGTGCAAAGGTAGCGTGAAACTGGCTGCTTCACCATTTTGCGAAGAATTTAAACAGTTTTACAGGCGTGACAAAAATAACTGGGCTCAGATCTTCAGAACTTTGTGAAAAAAAAATTGTTTGTACTTATATCCAGGCATATTATTAGGCGGCTTCGCTGGCGCAGTAGTGCGAGTACTTGCTTCGCTAGCAAAGATCTATCCACGGTGTAATTATTATAATTTTCTTTTTTTTTAACGCTGGCAAATCCTCGTGGATACCTGGGGCAGAATGCGAAAACTGAAAACCTGATGTCTCACTAATGGATGAAGAGGGTTTCGCTGAGTTTTAGTGGGTATTGCGAGACCTTCCATCGCCGAGTCCCACACTCCTGACTGGTCATCTGTCAGGGTTAGTGCGTAGATTGCATTTCTCAACGACAAAAAAATCCTCGTGGATACATGGATACTCGGGAGGATGTTCCAGGATATGCCTGACTGATACCGGCTAAAAACCAGCGGTACTCCTACATCACTCGGAGACGGGGTCACGAGAACGCGACTGACAGACATTCGCAACCCCGCCAACGATGTGCCTGTTTAGGCACAACTCGATCAATGACCAAAACTTACTCCGAAGGTGGATTGCCTGGAGCACCTGGTAAGCCACCAACCACCTCGCAGGACCTCTTTTTGTTGAGCAACGGACCCCGCTTCCGTTACCCAAAGGTCACTACTAAGGAGGGCGACTGCGATCGTGGGCCTCTCTCCTCCTTCTCGGCCTTCTCTTGCGAACGGTCGAAGTGGGCACGTTCGCCTCCTTCAACCGTTTCGCCATCTCCTTCCGCATCATGACATTCCTGCAGAAGAAGAGCGTAGCACACCATGCTCTCTCGCTGCTGACTGTCATTCTAATGACGGTGGGGAGCGAGAGAACCGATACCACCACACCGATAACCGCCACGAGTGTAATTATTATAAAAATACCAACCCACATTAACTTACAACTTTTATTCTATTAATTATACACATCATGCACTATACTAATTATTACTTAACTATTTGAATTCATACAATTTTAGCACTATTTCTCTTAAAACAACTACATTACAAAACAGCTGGAGAGGCTATGTTCACAAAATTGTCCCGCCCGTTAAAGTTACATTGTATTGCATAACATTTCGTAATATTGCACAATTTTTGGTATTTTTATGTGTTGCCACTAAATTACTCAATAACTCCCAACATTTCAGAGCTATTATTGCCAGGAATAAAAAAATAAGTTATTGCATGACAACAGAACCCTAGCTCTACCAAAATTATATATATACTAGCTCAGTCCATAAGTGAACTGTGCTGAAAACACTTTATATAATTCAATTTCATTGCGGACCTTTCCAAAACAATTTTTTATTTGGGTCATAATATATAAAACGGGTCACGAGGCTCAAGTGCTACGGGCACGTGTTAATGGCGTGAATTTCGGACAGAATTGTGAAATAAATGTATCAATTATTCGCACGCTATTAAATTGTACTTTTTAAGTAAAAAAATTAACGCCACTTCAAATATACAGCCAAAGTTATGTACGTGTCAGTTGACTGCCTGAAACACATGGAGTCCAGAACATATATGTTTTTTTTAATGACTATTTAGATTACTAGGAAATTTATAATAACAAAGAACGTTCCGATACGATGTTTTGTAAATATTATTAAAAGATCACAGCTAAGCGCGAAACTGTCAGCAGTAAATAAATAGAAATTTTAACAAAAAAAGAACCGCCTTCAAAACAAACTTACAAATACATTAATATGCTCTAAAAAGTAAGAAATAATTGCGTATTCTTTTATAGTGTTCTTCGTATTGTTATATTTGGAGTCGGTGTCGGCCAAGCCAACAAATGTAAGCTCATTGCTATTTGATTAATGACACTTATATTTTTTGCCATAAACCGCACCCTTACTGTAAGCCGTTGAGGAGATCCATAGATATTTAACTACGAGTAGCACTTGACCATACCGAAGTTACGGTAGGCAACTCAAATATCTGGATAACCTATAGAAGACTCTGCCGAGTATCGTTCATTTGCTCCTAAGAATTGAAGAGTTCCGTCACTTTGTCATGGATTCCATTATCAGAACCTAACCAAACTATCAGAAAACAACCCTTGAAGTATATCCTTTCCAAAAAAAAAAGAATCATCGAAATCGGTTGGCCTGATCTTGAGTTATTCGTCCATTTGTCGCGCACGTGCTTAATGCAAATTTAACACTTATCCGGTTTCCTCATGGATGCCACCATCAGAACTGGNTTAACTACGACTAGCACTTGACCATATCGAAGTTACGGTAGGCAACTCAAATATCTGGATAGCTTATAGAAGATTCTGCCGAGTATCGTTCATTTGCTCCTAAGAATTGAAGAGTTCCGTCACTTTGTCATGGATTCAATCATCAGAACCTAACCAAACTATCACAAAACAACCCTTGAAGTATATCCTTTCCAATAAACAAAGAATCATCGAAATCGGTTGGCGTGATCTTGAGTTATTCGTCCATTTGTCGCGCACATGCTTACGAAAATTCAAGACTTATCCGGTTTTCTCATGGATGCCATCATCAAAATTGGACTAGAAGAAAATGGGACCCTAGGACAAGCACCACCTTTCATATAAAAAAGAATCATCAAGATCGGTACACCCAGTCCGAAGATATGCGGTAACAAACATAAAAAAACAATATAGACTAATTGATAACCTCCTCCTTTTTTTGAAGTCGGTTAAAAAGGAACATTGCCATTCCGAATTCTATATAAATTATTGTTACAAAAAATAAAATTCACTCCGACGTTACATTGAAACGATTTTAAATTTAATTGCTCTACACTAAAAGTTCTTTTAATAATAAATAAATTGATCGCCTTTTTTATTATAATTAGTGGCTCATCGAAATTCGATAATTAATTAAAATTATGAGTTGAAACATTATTAAAGTTCTATAGACTGTAGACTACACTTCTATAACCACAAATCTCACAATGGCGACACCGATATTTTCCTATAAATTTTTTAAATTAAAATTTAGGAAATTTAAATAAAAAAAGGAAAAAATGTGTAATATAAAGAATAACATAACTCATAACATTAGTGGCCTGTGCCAATATTATAAGAATAGTGGCCTTTTTTTATTGCTGACAGTTTAGCTCTTGACTGTGATCTCACCTGATGGTAAGTGATTATACAGTCTAAGATGGAAGCGCGCTAGTCTGCTAAGAGGCAATATACCCCTTACGGTTTCTACACAGCATCGTACCGGAACACAAATCTCTTTGTTTAGCTGTACGTCTTTGCTGGTAGGGTGGTAACTATATTGTGCCTGTGCCAATATCCTTGTAATAAGAATGGCCTGTGACAACATGCTTGTGACATGAGTGGCCTGTGCCAATGTCCTCGTAACAAGAGTGGCCTGTGCCAAAATTCTCATAGCATGAGTGGTCTGTACCAATATCCTCATAACATGAGGACCTGTGCCAATATCTTCATAGTATTTATGGTCTGTGCCAATATCCTCGTTACATGAGTGGCCTGTGCCAATATCCTCGTAACATGAGTGACCTGTGCCAATATCTTCGTAGTATTTATGGCCTGTGCCAATATCTTCGTGACATGAGTGGCCTGTACCAATATCCTGGTGACATGAGTGGCCTGTGCCAATATGCTCGTGACATGAGTGGCCTGTGCCAATATCCTCATAACAATAGTGGCCTGTGCCAATATCCTCATAACATGAGTGGCCTGTGTCAATATCCTCATGACATTAATGGCCTGTGCCAAATTCTCGTAATATGAATGGCCTGTGCCAATATGTTCTTAGTATTTATGGCCTGTGTCAATATACTTGTGACACGAGTGGCCTGTGCCAATATCCCGTAACGTGAGTGACCTGTGCCAATATCCCGTAACGTGTGTAACCTGTGCCAATATCATCATAGTGTTTATGGCCTGTGCCAAGATCATCGTAACATGAGTGGCCTGTGCCAATATCATCGTAACATGAGTGGCCTGTGCCAATATCATCGTAACATGAGTGGCCTGTGCCAATATGCTTGTGACATGAGTGGCCTGTGCCAATATCCCGTAACATAAGTGGCCTGTGCCAATATGCTTGTGACATGAGTGGCCTGTGCCAATATTTTCATAACATTTGTAGCCCTTCTATAAGAAAATGTAGCCGATCCCTGATTTAAATAATCAACACTTTAAAATGTAACATAACTCAAAATTACTTCTATTATTTGAGAGAGGACTTACGACTATAAAAACAACGTCGACGTGAATTGATCTGCTCTAACTTAAATACTGAAACTATATTGCATCATTAAGAATGCATAGCCTGTAAGATAATTGTTACTAAAACTATATGGACAAAATAGTCCAAAATAAATTATTATTATTCTACTACTTCACTCACGCCCGTTTACGAAAATATATACATATTTATATCATATAGATAAATGAATAAAAGATACTTATACACCGAAATATGTATTAATACATAAGCATAAATATACAATTACATAAATATTATAACGGGCGGAGGATACACCCCGGCTGGGAGACCAAACGGCCGGGAGTCAGGGCTACAGGCTGAGAAACCGCCGGACTATCCTAGCCGAGTCTAGCAACACCGCCTTCTGCATTTTTGCTGCGAGCGAACCGTTACGGAGTCCCAGCCGTCTCAGATGGTGAGCGAGACTGACTGGGATCAAACCGTTGGCAGATATAACGATTGGGATGATTTCTGTGGACCCCACCCCCCACATGGCGGTAATCTCGTGCGCCAGATCCAGGTACTTGCGCTTTTTCTCCGTCTCAGCTCGCACGAGATTCTCGTCATACGGGATCGTAATATCCACCAAAAACACCCGAGACTGTGCCCGGTCCATTATCACGATGTCAGGCTTGTGATTATTATTATTATTACAATATAATTTCAGTATTTAAGCCAATGAAACAAGGATATCCGACTGAGCTGATTTCCAGTTCCACTCAGGATAGGGCAATAAGGAATCCTCGTAACTTGTTATTCAATTTTTAATATGATCTTTGGAAATAACTACCTATGTTTGGCGATTCCAAACAGCTACTTGAATAAAGAGTTTTTTAATTCATATATCATATACTAAAAATCTATTTTAAAGTAAAAACACGTTTCAATTCCGATTAGTAACACGGCGTATCCTCTATGAAATCTTAACCACGATTGCATGTACGCTGTCGCCGGCGCTAACCTTCATTTTTTGAGGACTAAACATAAAATCTACTTACGATTAAATAATAAACTTTATTAATATGAGTAATAAAGTCCGTTTTTGCATTTAATAAAATTGGAGGTATGGTTATACAACGTTTTTTCACATTGAGCAGGTTCTGCGCCACCCCGGCTCCCGCTTGCATCGCATTCCTTGCGTGTTAGTCACACAACTGTTGGATTTATAGATATATAAAGATAAAGATAGCTCGCCAGAGGGACTGTTTAGATATGGAACTACGCGTGCGGTTTTTCGGGACTAAATTCCCTTTATTTCATACAAATCTATTAAAATCTTTAAATAATAAATCCTCTTTAATAAATCCTCTTTCAAATCGTTAAGGTTGACCTTAAGTGACCTTGAGATTAAGGTTGAAGATATCAGTTTTTTAATAAGTAATATTTTTATTTTATTTTGTTAATAAGTAATAAGTATTTATTGTGCCTGAAGACCAGAGTCTTCGAACAGTGCGTGTTGTCAGTGATGACCTACGGTTCTGAGACGTGGTCGCTGACCATGGGCCTCATGCGGAAGCTCAGAGTCACTCAGCGTGCGATGGAGAGGGCTATGCTCGGAGTTTCTCTACGTGACCGAATCAGAAATGAAGAGATCCGTAGTAGAACCAGAGTCACTGATATAGTCCTGCGAATCGCGAACCTGAAGTGGCAATGGGCGAGGCACATACAGGCGAAGGACCGATGGACGTTGGGGGCTGGAGGTGCTGGAGTGGCGACCCCGCACCGGACGGCGCAGTGTAGGGAGACCCCTCCACAAGGTGGACCGACGACATAAAGAGGGTCGCCGGTAGCTGCTGGTGCCAGGCGGCGCAAGATCTGACCTTGTGGATGTCATTGCGTGAGACCTATGTCCAGCAGTGGACGTCCATCGGTTGAAGCGACGACAACGACGAATAGTTTTATTGTGATAGCAAGAAAAACATCTCATATGTTTATCATAACTGTTGTACATTTCCTTTGACAACGATAATAAATACATCCCCTCGAATTAATACAGGGAAAACCAACAAGCATCTTTAGTTATTCATCATTACTCATTTGACAAAATCCCCGACCACAGAGTAGTCCCTTCTTTTTCCATAGAGTAATTGTTAGAACATTATGACATTCGGCTATCGTATAACACTATAATATTTCATAAATTATAACATAATAAATAAATACCGTTAATATCAACTCCTAGAAAATTTTAACTTCCTGACTGTCTTTTTTATTCCTGACAGATGAGCGCTTTGTGATCACGTCTAATGGTAAGTGATGATGAAATCTAAGATGGAAACGCGTTAATCTGTTAAGAGGAAATTTACCTCTTGATTATTTACCGGGGATTGAAACCGGGTTCTCTGCTAGCAAAGTGAGTACGCGCACCACTGAGTCAGCGAGGCCGTCAAAGGGTCGCCGTTTGTGCTATCTATCTTTACATATAGCTGTGGCTGGATTAGTGTGGCGATCGTGATTTTATCAGGTCGGGAACGCAACCAGGTTAATTAGGCCCTCATGACGTTTTAATGATTTGTGAGGACCTTCTGTGAAATTGGTTCCATTCAAATCTACCCTTTATTAACAGTTTTGGGACGCTTTTTGAATTTTATTAACACTATCGCGAGTTCTAATCGTGAGATCTTTATTTCACATGAATTTGTTACAAATTATCATTTGTATTCACTATATGATTCTTCTTAAATGGAAATACTGGTTATAAATCGACAGCCCTTACGTATAAAAGTATTAATTAAATTAATACGTGACGAAAAAATTTTATACCTACTCCTTTTTCATCAAATAGACCGGATTCAAAAAATGATACATAAAAAAATACATTACACACACACACTCATACTCTAGTATATGTCACTCGCTGACACTTATGTCAAACGTCATAAGATTACATTAAAAAAGGTTATATTGTCAAAAGCACTAAGGAGATTACATTAGAAAACATACTAAGGCAGTTAAAATTAACTTATAATTTCTGATTGTTTCAGGAGAGTGTACGTAGAACACGTACCCTCTCCTGAAACAACAATAAAAATATCGCAATCGGTGCAGCCGTGCACGTATCATAGTGAGAGGAAAATAAGGGCTCACTTTTAAATAAATAGATTGCAACAACTTTTTTTGATTAAAATCTTTGACAATAATATAATCTTTGAATCACCTTTTATTTTAAAAATTAGGATTAATACTTGACTCTATATATGTAGGCTCCGTCGAAATACAAAACACAAGTGGTCAATGCAATAAATTTCCATTTATCATGCAACAATTGCATGTTAAACAATCATTATTGATGTTAGTTTTAAAAAAGACTTTACATACCCGGCTCAATATGTCGTGGGCAAGGCGCGAAGGAAACTTCGTAATTTTAAATTTTGGGTCTTTCTAAATTCTTTTGTATATAATGGTTCTGGGTTCCAGCCCTTTTGACCCACCAGAGTTTAATTATTATTTACTTATATATAGTTGAAAAAAACAAACGGTTACATTAACAATTAAAAATAATTATTATTATGACATTGAAATATATAACGCCGTAAGAGTTATTTGTTCGAATAATCGCGGCGAGTCAAAGAGTAGCCGGCGGCTGTTTTCGCGCCCCGAGCCCTGTCTGACGCGGTCTATAAAATACTCAATACTTGTAACACGGGTTATATTCCATACATGTTTCTAAGAAATAGCACTGATTTTATTATAAAATTGTCTCATTATTTTCATATATGCAAAAGTTTTGCATATGAAATATTTATTACTTATCGTTTTTATACAGTTTTATTTTTCATTTATATAGGATTGCGTTCTGAATTTGACAGAACGTTATGACGTAGGCATCCACTAAAACCATTATGCACAGATTATTTATTTTAAAAAATACTACATTATAATACAAACTGTGACCACGAAAGCAGTGTAGAGTTTTAATTTTCTCCGTTATTATAATATTAGTATAAAATTTAAGTATTTGACAAAACAAAGTTATTAATTAATTAACTAGCTGTGTCCAGTGGTGTCATCCACGTGTGCTGCAATATTGGGAAAACCTTATGCTTTGATGAGCTTGTCAATCAGTAAGAGAATATTTTTAAATTCTATACACAATATGTAGAGATAAATAACGTACAGCCAATCAGTTATTTTGTAGTAAAACATTGTAGAAAACGGTAAACAAAATTATTCAATGTTATACATAGCAAATATTACGACAAAATATTTATGATGATATGCCTGATAAAACCCTTTTTCTTATGAGTGAGTTAGCCTTTGCTCAGCCGTGGGATGTTAATAAGCTGCTACTTACCTTACTTGATGAATGAATTTAAGATAAAATATGGAGTGTGGCTGTGTTATTGACACGGTCGTTTTTTGTACGTGAATACGTCTTGTAACGAGGCTTCCACTTTCACCGCGCGCGATGTGTCACATTCTTTACTTAGTGTAATAATTTTTTTGATCCTTTAGCTATCCTTGATCCTATTATGGAGGTGATAGATTTTTTATTTTCAACACCAAACTGTATCCCTCGTTTTTATTTACATTCATTTTTTTATTGCCTCCTTATGGATGCGATTTTAATGATATTTTCACGTCAGTAATAAATTAAATACTAAATAAGCCAAAGGAGTTTCACTTTCTCCACGTGTACATTGATACACAAAGTATATTTTAAATACTGTACAATAGTACAGCAGTCTTAAAATACTCTTTATATTATTTTAATAGTGCAGATAAGTGAGGTGACAAAATGAAATGTTAGTTACATTCATGTGATCCGCGCGACAATTTTTTATCGAGTGTATCAACAGAGGCGATATTATAAATTAGGCTCATATCTCCAGCGGCTGACAGGCTTTGAAGGGATGGGAACGTACGGCTGTATGCGCGGTGTTGTTTGCCTTATGACATTCTTTTTATTAGTCGTCTGTGGACTGCGACGCGGGCGTGCTCTGTTACAGGCGTCCATTTTGTTATTTATTTTTTGTTTTACAAATATGGCTGCTTTTGCATTTTCTTAATTTCTTTCACGAAATAATTTGATAAGATTAATCATGTAAGAAAATATTTTTTATTTAACTAGGACCATTGAGCATTTTTGACTGTCGATAGGTAAAGAATCTATCACTGATTTTATTTTTCTTAATTTTTTACACAGCCATTTCTGCTTAGAGAGCGGGCTTGAGCACCGTCACAGTCGCCAAAGTCTTGAAGTTCTATCAATAGTTATGAAGTTTATTATGCAGAGAAAGAAGAAACTCAGCAGGTACTCAATTTTTAATGTTAGGTTAGTTTTTTTTGCTGCGGTGGCATTTCCCAGCCAAAACCAAGCTAAGAGTGTTTTTTAGATCACACGATTTATGTAATACTAAAGTTAAGAAATTAGATTGGACCGAGAGATAGCAATAAAGATTAACTGAGAATTACAGCTACTGTATATACTCAAAGTGTTAGACACTTTTAGTACAGAATGTGTATGAGAGTTGAACTCCGAAAAAACGTGTATATTGAGTAATGCTAATAGAAATAAACTACAAGACAACAAAAAATATTAATAATGTTGATGAGTGCGTTTATCTAGGCCAGAATATTTTCTTCAACGCACACTATGCTGATGAAGTAGAAAGGAGAATAAAGAAGGCATGGGCTTCATACTGGCCTCTAAAACATATATTCAAGTCACAAATGAACGACAGACTAAAGAAAGAGCCATGGACTCTGTAGTGAAACCTACTCTACTTTACGGCTGCCAAACTTGGCCAATCACCAAGGAAATAATATACAAAATATAGGCCTGTCAAAGAGCCATGGAAAGAAGCATGCTTAGCCTGCGGCCTAATGTCTGAGTTCAGAGCTCTGGTCCTAAAATGGAGCGACAATCTCGGATTCCCAGTAGCGGGCATGGCCACTGTGGCGGCGGTCCACCCTCACCTGGAACAATGGCTTTCCAGGGAGCACGGGATGCTTGCCTACAGATTGGTGCAGGTACTGACCGGACCTGGGTGCTTCGGAAAGTTCCTGCATCAAATTGGTCGGGAGGAGTCACCCGCTTGTCATCAGTGTGGCGTAGCTATCGATTCAGCGCATCACACTGTGGCAGATTGTGCCGCCTGAGGACCTCGGTGACACCTCCTGGTGGCGTTGATCGGCGGCGACCTCTCGTTGGGGAGCATTGTAGGTGCAATGCTCTCCAGCGAGAGATGCTGGGTGGAAGTGGCCTTCTTTTGCGAGACGGCAGTCTCGGTAAAGGAGGCCCACGAGAGAGAGAGAGGGAGAATGCAGGGGATGCTCCCCCTCATCGCCGAAGGAGGCGGAATACTAGGCGAAGCATGTTTGCGCATCTCATCAATCTCTGTGTCTCAGTAATAGATGAAGAGGGTTCCAATGGGTTTTAGTGGGTATAGCGAGTCCTTCCATCCCCGAGTTCCACACTCCTGACTGGTCACCGGTCAAGGTTAGTGCGTAAATTCATTTCCCAGCGAAAGAAAATTTCCCAAAATTAAAGACAATATTTAACATAGTGACATACGAAATACGATAGGTCATAATTATTGACGCGGCGAAACTAGCATGTCGCTTTAATGCCACTAGGCAGGACGTATAGCAAGAATAACTACTAAAAAAAAATTACTAATAAAATTACTACACTGACGCCGCCCAGAGGGAGACCACGACAACTCTGGAGGGATGACATTGTGGATACGGCGGGCCCCGCTTGGATGAGACTAGTAAGGGACAGACAAGTGAAAAGGAAGGAGGAGGCATTTGCCCAAAAATGGGCGATCCAAAAACGACTTAAACGAAGGATGCAAACTGTTTATATTTACGTAAAATATTATTATTAAATATGACATAATAATTTGAATTGAATACCAAACATAACAAAAAAATTAATATGTGAATCGCAATACGGTTTTGGAAAAAAGGGCTTATAAATTAATTAAAGTTATTTTTACAAATATTTTGAAATTATACAGATATCAAATTGATAATAAGTACGAAACATAACTCACTCTCTTCTTATCTTCACTATCTTATATCTCCTCCTCTACTTCGGTTCGCCTCAGTCACAGTGTTCGATATTCATTGGAAAATAGAGGTGATAAATAAAAATGAGTCTAAGAAATAATTTTTCACAAATGGGACACAAACGGCCGGGGAAAGCGAAAAAATTCTATTCTATTCTTTTCTTAACCTCCTTTTGTTATTTCCTTGCCCGATATTAATGATTCGGAACTTGTGCTAACAAAGGAGGCGTTTATTTTTCGTAACAACACCACAATGGCGTTCCCGATCACTTTTAGAGGAATGTTTTCACATAATTTTTTATATTGGGCTCGGCGTTTTCGTAACAAAACTATTTTTTTTTGCGCTTTAATAAAATTTCATTAATTAATCTTTCAATTGTTTTGTTAATCGTATGACGTCACAAATATGGCGACCAGTTGTGGCGCGTCCGTAATCATGTGATTTTATTGAATTTTTATCAATTTTTAAGCGTTTAAAACTAATCAAAACCCATTTTCAATTTTATACTATTTCTAAATACATTAATTCAAAATTAATTAAAACTCATGTTCAATTTTATACGATTTCAATATACATCAATAAAACTATATATTTTTTAATAATTCGTAAATACGAGTATTTATGACGTCACAAATATGGCGACCAATCTTGACGCGTTCATAATTACGTGAATTTCTTTTATTGTCACAACATTTGATTGTTTATTATTAATTCGATCCTATTTTTAAGTTTTAACCATAAAATAAAAATAAAAATGCATTTATTGGCACCAGACAAACAATAGGTACTTAAAACTATGAACTTACATATATTAGACATATTTTGTATACAACTAGGTATGAGCACTAGCAACTAAACTAGGCCGAGCCTGTCACTTAGGCGCTAGTCTCTTCAAATGTTCTATATTACGTGACCATTTCAACATAACCCATTTGCATTAGATATGACGGTAGCGGGTTAAACATTGTTAGCGACTCAACTCAATACTAAAAAAGTTTTACAAAACTACCATCAAGAAATTGTACAATACCAGTAAGACTACAAACTATTGGGACCTCGCCACATTGTAGCAATAATTTAAATTTGATAAATAGGTACAATGTTTTTAATTAACTGCTTTTTATTTTTT
>JACTOM010000905.1:868975-924127 GCA_015832385.1 Elymnias hypermnestra
GCTGCTCCACTGCGGATTGGCAGGCTTAGTACACAAGTGCACTCTCTATTCCTTCACTCTCATAGTCCGATGTGACGGGAATCCGACACGACCGGAGAGAGATCAGGCGCAGGACCGACGGCTTAACGTGCTCTCCGAGGCACGGGGGTGGATCACACCGCCAACTTCCCAACTTCGGGCAAATATTGAGAAAGTCTTTATAGGAAACTCAATATCCATTTTTGGATTGGCCCGACCCGGGGACTCGAACCCAGGACCTCATGTCTGTAGTCGAACATGCTAACCACTAGACCAATGAGGCAAGATTTGACGATATTGTTGAAAATACATGAAAAATCAAATTTTTTGGAGATATAATGAAACAAAGGATGGCAGGACAATTGACCGCATTGACATATATTATCCTTTTTTCCCTTCATTTCCGTATACTTCATTGCCTGCTCTGTGATATGCCTTAGTAACTGCTTGGATGAGCTGCTTCTGCCTCTCTCTATCTTCTTTTAGGGCTATTGGAAGCAAGAGTCTCATTATACTCTTTATTTAGTCCGACCAATGTGTAGTTGAGTGACCCTTTGGTCTTTTTCCTTAGATCTCTTGTACTACAACCAGTTTCTCCAGGTCTTTGGGTGATATGACCAAAATAGTAGAGTATTCCACTACCTTCTATAAAAGGTCTTCTGTGGGAATGGCTCTATTTGTCCTTTTAACTTATCTTTCTTCGGTCAGCTTCCCAGATGTGTTATAATATAGAGCCTAATAGATTACTACACCACCTGCTACCAACGAGATTTCCTCTATTTTGATCATATCACTAGACGTCAGCCAGATAACCTGGAGAAACTGATTGTGATAGGAAACATTGAAGGGAAAATTTGACGGCCTCGCTGGCGTAGTGGTGCGAGTATTCGCTTTGCTAGCGTAGGTCCCGGATTCCATCCCAGGTAGGACGAATTAAAAAAAAATGTATTTTCTAATTTCTCTGAGTCTTGACTGGTGGGAGGTTTCCGCCGTGGCTAGTTACCTTGATTTGTCTTCCGGTACGATGCTGTGTAGAAACCGTAAGGGGTATATCGCCTCTTACCCAGATTAGCACGCTTCCATCTTAGACTGTATCGTCACTTACCACAGTCAAGTGCTAATCTGTCAGCAATAAAAAAAAGACCAAAGGGTCACCCACCTACCCATTGGTTCGACCAAATAAAGAATATAACGAGATGCACTTTCAACAGACAGAAGAAGGGAGGACAGGGAGAGATGCAGCCTTCAGCAATAAAGTATACGATAATGACGATGATTCGAGTGAAGCTGGGGCAGGTCACTAATATTATAATACAAATATAATTTCATTACATTAAAGTAGTTATAAAACCTTCTGTATTTCGAAGTTAGTTTAAAAAGGAAGCTTTAGGCGAAACTATTTTGTATGTAAATGTCGATGTGTATACGCATCTTCAAACAATAGACATAAACGCGCAACCTGCGTCCAACGCACGGATTTCTTCAACATTTTTCCCATTTTATACATACGATTTCCTATCGTAAATGCAAAAAATAACCGCCAAAGCAACTACTCGGTCATTGTATGCAATAAATGGTATAAAATAAATGTGGCGCCTTCCGTTAGATCGTTTTGAGAAGTGTTCCAGCGCGAAATATTTGTCAATAATAAATGAGACGTACCTTTTATCGCCGGCAAAGCACGTACTTTAGTTTGAAACTATATAAATAGGTTGGAAGTTTAAGTTAAGAACTGAGGCGGGTAAATTATCTACTTAAATACGGAGGAACCTTAAATAGACAGAATTCCTTTTTTTGTGGCTGACAGTTTAACGCTTAGCTCTGCTCTCACCTGATGGTAAGTCATGACACAGTCGAAGATGGAAGCGCGCTAATCTGGTTAGAGGTGACATACCCCTTACGGTTTCTAAACATCATCGTACGGGAACACAAATCTCTTTGTTTTGGCGGTACGTCTTTGCCGGCAATCAGCCACAGCTGAAGCCTCCCAGCAGACCAGACTCAGACAAATTAGTAAATACCATTTCTTAAATTCGTCCTACCGGGGATTGAACCCTCAGCTAGCAATGCAAGTACTCACACCACTGTGCCATCGATGCCGTCGAATTTACCTTTAATCGTAAACTGTTAATATACATTTGTAGTAGATATTCCCCGCGGTGTTACCCGCGTAATTCTTGTTTCCGTTAGCCCGTTATTAGTGCAAGTTTGCGTCGCGTAATGAACATGTATAACTAATTTTAAAACAAGGGGTGAATGGTAAAGAAAAACTCTCAGTAAGTTTCTCTTAAGTAAGAGAGTACGTCAAGTCAATTTGGTGAATACTTTAGGAGATCTCAAAGTAAGTGTTCGTTTTTCGCTTAAATATCTATTCCCGTGGATATATGGGGATACTCGTTCTTAGTCTATTCTCAGGTTCTAGACTATTTCTGTACCAAATTTCATTTAAACGGTTCAATAGTTTTAGCGTGAAAGGGCGACACACAGAGTTATTTTCACATTTATAATATTACTAGGGTTTCATAAAGGACCATAATTAAAGATAAAAGAATATAGAGGTAGCCTTATTAACACTGCTTACCTCTTTTTCTTTTGCTAGAACGGTCTCTCTAACTCCAGGATTATCTAGAAGACATCACTATAATTCTACATTATGTTAATTTTTTTCGTCCTTTTTTGTGATATTAAATAAAGTAGATAGATATAAAAAAGTTAAATAGATGTACTATCTATCTCATATACATATAATAAATAATTTTTCAAAATCCCCTAGGACTGCATTTATGCAAAATATATCTTCATGTTACGAATATATATAACAAAAAGCTATTTATAACGATTTTTTAATAATTGAAAAATCAGTTATAAAGTTTTATCGGGTTCTACAGTCAGTTCGAGTTTCATATTTCACAATTCACTAGTATTTCATATTCAGATTCAAACATAACCGTTATGTTCTTCATAAGCGTCTAAACGCGAGCGCGAAACAAGTGATAGAGAGGCACGATCGGCCAATACTTTCAGATTGTGACACATCTATCGTGAGTAGCTATTAATGTAAAATTAAACATTTGACATCAATGTTTTCTTATGCCGTTATCATGTAAAATTATCTTCCGTAAACCGACTTTAAAGACAATATTTTTTTTTCTAAAATCTAGTTTCAATATTACGATATGCACAAATCCTGAATAAGAATGTGAGTGAGAATGTTTTGAGAGAATGTGGATCATAAGAATTACACAGAGTAAATGACCTCCAGGCAAGGGGACTCTTATCTGGCTAGGTAGGTGATCTGGAAAGATCAGCTGGCACAAAACAGACAAAACTGGGCATCTTTGTAGGAGGCTTAGACCCAAATCAGGATTACTTTAAATACAAGTAATAAAAAAACTTATTACATGTTATTATAATTAATGAAATCCAACCTCTCGTGACTTGCGCCGAGTTGTTAGAAGCCGGTACCGGTGGTGCAACAATAGAAACGCGGCGGGCGGCGGGAGGCGACCCAACAGCCTCAATGAACCTACCTGCGTTATCTATCGGTGATAAATTAAAAATATGGCGTTTCCACGGCATTCATCATCCCAATGGCTCATTTTAAAGCAACGCTATTGTTCACAAAAACGCTGAGTGGCTCTTCTCGAATATCAAAATCATAATACATTCGAACCTGTATAAAAGAGATCTGGATAACTCTAAAACTCTTTAAAATAAAGTAATTGCTAGGTTCTGTTATTTTTAGCCTTTATGAGAGTCTTTTATATTTAGAAATAGATAAGAATAGATCCATCCTCACAAACCAAGGCTATCCACCAGCTGCTACCAACGAGTACTCTACTATTTTGGTCATATTGCCCGAAGACAGCCAGATAACCTGGAGAAACTACATGTCTTAAGAAGGATTGATGGGAAAAAGACCAAGGAGTCGCTCAGCTACCTTTTGGTCTGACCAAATTTAGACAATAACGAGTCTCTCGCTTCTAACACAACACAACCGTAAAAGAAGCCGAGGATAGAGAGATATGGAAGCAGAACGTCCACGCAGCCAATAAGGCATATCAGATCAAGCGCGAGCTTCAGCAATGATTTATACGAAAATTGTGAAGATATTTAAGAAATAATGCGATAAGAGAACGTTGTGGTATAAAAGAAGACGTAGTGACTAAAATTGAGAAAGGTAGCTTAGATGGTTTGGGCACGTAGAGAGAATGAATGAAAGCAGATTAAAAAAAAGGATTTATGAGTGGACCGTTTCTGGATCAAATCCAGGACATTTTTAATAAGGGCCAGGTCACGAGTACTGTAACCCGACGAACTTGTATGAAAGGTTTAACAAGAAGGACGTGGTTTCTGCTCTCTTCTATTTAACCTTTTTCATCTATTTATCTATGGCCTATTTAACCTAGAATGGGCATCTCTGTGCCTCTATAAGGTAGAAACACGGATTAGAGGGAAACTTCTCCAATCAAGAAAGATATAAAGGTCTCTTGAGCTCTCCCTAATCCAGGATCAACTGTATTCTTTAACATAGTAAGTTCAATAAGTTTTTCTGTCTGTCTGTCGCGCTTTCACGCCAATACTACTTAATAGATTTAATTGAAATTTGGTACAGGGATTACTGCCTCATTGGTCTAGTGGTTAGCATGTTCGACTACAGACATGAGGTCCTGGGTTCGAGGCCCGGATCGGGCCAATTCTAAATCGATATTGAGGTTTCTATTAAGATTTTCTCAATATTTGCCCGAAGTTAGGAAAAATTTGGCGGTGTGATCCACCCCCGTGCCTCGGAGAGCACGTTAAGCCGTCGGTCCTGCGCCTGATCTCTCTCCGATCGTGTTGGATCACCGTCACATTGGACTATGAGAGTAAAGGAATAGAGAATGCACTTGTGTACTGTCAATCCGCAGTGGAGCAGCGTGGTGGTTCTATGCACTAATAACCCTCTCTCATATGAGTGAGGAGGCCTGTGCCCAGCAGTGGGACGTTAATGGGCTGCTACTTACCTTTACCTTTTTACAGAGATAGTCTAAACCCTGGGAAAGTACAAGCTCTTTGCAGTGTATATTTTGTTTGTAATTTAGCCTAAATCGTTAGTATCATGATATAAAAAGGTAACCACAGAGTAGTTTTTGTTTTAAACAGTTGAAATGATCAACCGTACGACTTGAATGTTAAAATTTAGGTTAAAATATTCAGTTAGTGTGGGTTGACAAGCTCGTTAAAATAATTCAAAAGCTGTTCGGTGTTCATGTAATACCCTCAATATGGTAAGAGCAATGCAAAGTATGCATCAGGTCCATTATGGTGAGCTTTTTCTTTTATCTTACCTTAATGGGAAGTATTTTGAAATAATTCGCTCATTTTTACTGCTGATAAACTAATTCAGATGCAGGTATTGAAATTTTTTGTAATTCGACATTAAAATGTTACAATTTATTTGGAGTAAGATTGTTAATGTCGTTTTTTATATGCAACTCTCTATCTATCTTATATTTGAAGCGAAAATTTGATACACCTTTTTATTATGAAATTTTCTAAATTATATAGATTCCATTCTACCTCACTGCCAAGCATTGAGTCTATTATAATGGACAATGAGAGATCCTCTTCAATAGGCGACACCAGGGGATGACCATGGATTGTGCCACAGTATGATCCGACGGACACACCACACTGGCAGACAGGTGACTCTTCACACCGCACTATCTGATGCAAGTACTTACCGAAACAGCCATGTCCGATCAGCACCTGTACTAATCTGAAAGAAAGCGATCCATGCTGCCTAGACAGCCTCCACCGTGTATAATCCCCAATCGAGGATTTGAGATCCCACATTTGGATTAGGAACATATCAGCATGTGCCCTAACCCTTTAGATCTCGTCTAAATCAAGACACTCGTCTCCAGGCTTCCCGACAACCCTGAACTAGTAAGTTGCCGTAAGAACTTCCTCCTGTAACTCCCATGAGGGATCAACCGCCAAAAGAGTTGCCCAGGATACTGTACGGTACGTTCGTATACCCCTAACCGCTATTATCCTTTGCGCTCTCCGCAAAAGGGATTTATTTTGAGCAGTCAGAGTGTTTACCCACACGGATGCACCATACAGCGCCATTCTTTTCATTACTAATACTTGAAAAAAAAAAATAGTTTATTTCCATAGCAATTTGTTACATCACACATAGGTTGAGATTATCAAGTAGGTATTGAGATACCTGTGTCAGATAATCTCGCCCTCCCCAAAGTATCACTGTCACAGAGTTATAAAAAGAAAAGATTTAAACCTAAAATTAATAGTTAAGAAATAAAAAATAAAAATTTGCAAGCTTATCTTAGTGTGTGTGTATGTGTGCGTGCGTGTGTGTGTGAGTGGATGAGTGAGTGTGCGTGCGTTTGTGTGTATGCTTAGAAGGTTTGGGCATGTAGAGAGAATGAATGAAAGGAGACTGACAAAAAGGATTTATGAGTCCATAGTGGATGCGAAAGTTGGAAGGGGAAGACCAAGGCGAACGTTTCTGGACCAAATCCAGGACATTCTAAATAAGGCCCATAATAAGAGTACTTTAAACCGACGAACTTGTATGAAAGGTTTAATGAGAATGGAAGAAGCGAAGGAGATATGCAAGGATCGTGGCAAGTGGAAGGATATTGTCTATGCTTACCCCTATGGGTATGAGGCGTGATGCTATGTATGTATAGCATTAAGCGTTTGAATTTAATAAGGACTTTTTTACTTGAAAAGAAGGACCTATAACCTTTTAAATATTAAAAGGGCTTTCACATAACATTAGAAATATTGGCAAGCCATAAGTCAACAATAAAGTTCTGCGAGCAAACCGTCTCAGCAGTCGGCGGTCGAGCGTGGTTCGATATAGTGCGCGCGCAACACCGCGGCATACACAGTAGTCTCGGCAACACGTAGTAACGAGTACGACGACAGCCCCATTTATATAATTTAACGCTAACCTGCTATGACTAATGTAAAAACAACGATACCTTTTCAAAAAAGACGCAAACAGTCCCAAAATGCAAGTCATAATTATCAAGTATATTAGTATTACATACGTTAATTTTACAGTGTACTAGAACTGTATTTAGTAACACATTACAGCGTTAGAGCCTTTTAAAAATATCTATAGGCAATGTAAAGCTTTTTGAGGTATAGAAAATAAATACGTGTCATATTTATTTATTAAGTTATTGATATTTTATTCTAATGTTATAATGCAATGTAGAGATTACATTTCCTATTTATATGTGCATAAATAATAAATGTTATACGTGATAACAAATAAACACAAAACACACGAAAATTATCAAGATGTATTATAATTGTTAGGTTATCTTTCGAAAGCTTTCAGCATCTAAAAGTCATTTTATTTCGGTATCTAATTTATAACAATACTATCATATATCTGTGGCGGTGTTTGATCGGCTAGTCTGTACTAAAGATGGCAAGATTAATAATCTGTTACATATAAAACTAAACCTTGTTGACTTGCGTTAAAGTATATTTTTAAATAACAAGAAAAATTTTATAACAATAGCAATTCCCGGCACCGTAGTTATTGTAAAATGAACTTTAAAGCATAATTGATATTAGGTTTGAATTTAATTGTTACTATTTATAACAGATTGTGAATCTTGTAATATCTACTCTGTACTGTCCGTAGCCAGTTCGTGAAGGCGCGCTGATGTGGGTGCACGTGTGCGTTGAATACGTCGGCGCATTCGCGAGTGTACAATTTGGATACAGACGCGTTTGACATATTGAATACTGTATTTTTGTTTGTGTTGCTAGTGACCATGAAATATTTTGTGGTGATATTTGTTTTTGCGGCGGCTTCTGCTGCTGTGTCCGCTGCCGTAACCTCGTGTGCCCCATCCGAAGATTACTTCTCCAGATACAACGTATCAGCTGATGATCGCAACGAACCAGGTGCGGATTTTGATAAACAAAGTCCTAATATTTCTTTCACTTATACAAATTTAGTGCTTAAAGAAAACTAAACTACATATTATGTAGAGTTATTGTAGAGCGATATTATATATATTAAGATTTTTGTTTAAGAACATATTCTATCTCTGGGGATCTACATACTTTTACAATCGAACACCTCACGTGTTTAAACAATTAAAAAAACGTATTATTTTAATTTAATTAAACACTATTTTAGATTTTCTGTTCGGTAAAAGACCAAAAGCGTGTTTTCTTTATTGATAATCCATATTATTTGTTAAATATAAACGGATATTATATCTAAAAAGAAGGCAGCGGCCAGGAAAATCATCCACTCGTTTGAGGTGGTAATCCTGAAGGTCCTTTTAAAGATATTAAAGCAAACTTTTTAAATTATTGTATTATTATAAATCAATGATAAATGTGCAAACTTTCATATTAATTCGATGTTTTAAAGTGTTTAACCATCGAGTTCAAAGATTTCGTTACACACACAGATAATAAAGGTCAATGTGTGAAATTAATTGAGAAAATGCAATTAGCATCTCATATACCTTAAAATAAAAGTGAAATTGTAAGTAGCAGCCCATTAACGTCCCACTGCTGGGCACAGGCCTCCTCACTCCGAGGAGCGAGGGTTGTTAAACTACGCTGCTCCACTGCGGATTGGCAGGCATAGTACACAAGGGCACTCTCTATTCCTTCACTCTCATAGTCCGATGTGACGGGGAATCCGACATGATCGGAGGGAGATCAGGCGCAGGACCGACGGCTTAACGTGCTCTCCGAGGCATGGGAGTGGATCACACCGCCAACTTCCCAACTTCGGGTAAATATTGAGAAAATCCTAATAGAAAACTCAATATTGATTTTTGAATTGGCCCGACCCGGGACTCGAACCCAGGACCCCATGTCTGTAGTCGAACATGCTAACCACTAGACTAATGAGGCAGTCAGACCAATGAGGCAGTCAGAAATTGTAGTTTTAACAATTCATTGAAGGGTAACTGTATACGTTTCTATAAAAAACTCAAGGAAGACGTTCTAGTGATGTCACCTAATAGGTTCAAATATTTTATTAAATATAAGCTAATTAATTAATCTTACTATAACTATGAGGATTACTTGGAGAAATTATTCTGAATGTTCTCACTTTGAGAAAGAAAATGGGGGTAACTGAAATTTGTATGAAAGTTATTTATTTATCTATTTGCCGCACACATAAACACATAAAGAAACATATTTACAAAAATTAACAAAAATATTAACAATATTTGGCAATTAGCGTGCAAAGGCGGTCTTATTGCTATAAACAATCTCTTCCAGTTTTTATGATAAAAGTTTTTATTGCTGATAGGTTAGCGCTTGACTGTTATTACAGATATGTACAGTCAAGTGCTAACCATCATCTGATGGTAAATGATTATGGATTAGGTCCCGGGGATTGATCCTGGGATCTTTACTAGCAAAGTGATTACTTGCATTTATTTCGGTAAACAGACAGTACAATTTGTGCTTACAATTAAAAAGTAGTATAATTAATACATAGACCAATGATGTTTCACTATTAATAACTACATAAAGAGCAGGCTGCAGGAATATAAAACTAAAAAATGTGAACTTATATGAACAAAGTCGCAAGTAGAGGTTAGTGTTATATAAAGATTCAAATGTTATAAAATTTAGCAATAAGGCAGTTGATTTAAAGTAGAAGCTAAGATATTATTGGAATTGACAGCTTAAGTAGGAGAACGTGGTAGCTGAACTTTCTATGAAATGGCACATGGATAGTTAATTATTTTTGCGTATCCCTAATACAATAATTGATACCGAGGAATTCTCTAGACTTTAATATAACAAGTGTATAAATGTCCTCACGTTGCAAAACTAATAAATAATGACATTTATTGTTCGTCGCATCTTATCACATTCCGGGGAAGTTACAGAAATGTCTCCGAGTCTCAATTCTGCCTATTAAATAATTACCCTACATCGTAAATGTATAAACCGTATGATACAACAGTATTGCTTTAAATTAGATACTAAAATTACTTTTATACGTTGAGATCTTTCGAAAGTTTTCGAGCGAAATTTCATTTAATTTACAGTTTATTACGCCTTAATATAGTATACCTACAAATACGTATTGTAAAGTAATCTCTACATTGCCTAACAAGCTCATTAATAATAATAGCTAGGAACGCGACAGTATCAAAAGTCGACCGCACCGGCCGGCCGTCACCCAAGAACTACCGAGAGACGCGCGCCAGATTGTCACTTATTGACTCTGCCCCACGCCGATAGACAGATGGCGCCAGCGTTCCACTGACTATTGCAATCCGACATATATATTAATACGTGAAGCAAAAATCTTATATCTCTTTTTAACGAAATGTGTATGACATTTCCCACACTTACAGATTATATACAAGGGAGTGCAAAATGATAATATTAAAAAAATATGTATTTAACACACAGAACTGCATATATGTAGAGTATACATCCGCTCTTACTGTTTTTTGTAATCGTTTCATAACAAATTATTCCTTACAATATAATAATATGTTATTATTATTATTTAGAGTTATGGCTTTTTCCTGTGCCAGACTGGCACAATTTACTTCGCCAGTATCACGTAGAAGTAGAAGACCCTCGTACAAGGACTAACATGTTAGTTATTTAGTTGCAACGCGCGTTCTGTCAATCGCTGACAGTTATGTCAAATGTCGTAAAGAGCGCTCTACCACTCCACCTCCACCATCGCAACCACAACCACCGCTACCCCCACAATGCCTGCTCAAGGCGGTACAACCCAAAACCCCCGCTCCGAAACCATACGAAGAGCGAAAACAAGCTGCACAGGCTTCTCCAACGACGTTAACTCCGCCAGCAAATCCGGCAATGGAAAGAGGAGGAAAACAAGGTCAGAAAAGGAGGAGGATGAGAAGAAGAGCGAGGACTGACAATACGAAGCCAGCTGCTGCCTCAACTCCCCATGCAAGGCAGCCGGTACTAACAGAAGACGGGCCCACTCGCAAAGAACGGTTTTCGCCCCCGCCTCTTTCTCAAGCGGCGCCCCCAATACAAACGCTTCCACCGCGACAAAGACACTCAGCTGAGACACCATTAGCTGCCCCGCCGTCGCAAGTAGCCCAGTCGCACTCCACGGCTACAAGTGTCGAGGATGTTGTGCGGGTTTTTCTAGAGGCGCTGACTGCCATTCTTCTGGCCTACACAACAGGCCAGGACATAACACAGGCCCTTACAGCCGGGATCGCGGCACTGACCCGACTGAGGCCACGCTAAGGGTCCTCTATTGGAACCCGGGCGGCATCAAGGGTCACATCCGAGAGCTCACCTCACTCGCCCAGTCGCAGGATATACATGTCATTCTCCTGGGCGAAACCAAGCTCTTGGACCACCATGAGTTTAGGATCCCGAATTATCTCGTGTACCGTCGCGATGAGATTTCTCCTCGGGGCTACGCCTTCAGAGGCACGGCAGCCCTGGTGCGTAGAGACATTGTGCATGAAGAACTGCCACATGCACCCTTCAGATCGACACGTACACAAGGCGTAAGGGTGTATGCAGGCGAGAAAGAGGTCCTCCTCTATGCCGCTTATAAACCGCCGACAGAAGCATTTTATGGGTGCGACGTCCAGACTCTCTTCGAGTCGCAGAAACCTACACTAGTCGTCGGTGACCTCAACGCAAAGCATCTTGCCTGGGGTTCACGGATCATCTCGACGGCTGGAAGGAAACTCTTCGAAGACAGTGAACACCGGGGATACTGGGTGCTGGGGCCAGGAACGCCGACCCACATCCCAACTGACCCTATGAGTCAACCCGATGTACTCGACATCGTGCTTCATAATGCCTTGGACACCCCCATTAGTGTCGAGGTGCTGTTTGAACTCGACACACAACATTTACCCATTCTCGTCACGCTTAACCTCAAACGCGGCTTCAAAACTGAGAAAAGGCCCCAGGTCAAGACTGATTGGGATCAATTCAAAGCTGCAATGGGGAAGTTAGAGCCTGCAAGACATATCACCTCACCCGAAGAGGTGGAAGCGGCCGCGGTCTATATCATGGCGGCCATCCAGAAGGCCAAAGAGGAGGCCTCCACCGTACTGCCACATACCAAGATCAGAGATCGGTTGCCAGGTTCGCTCCAGGTCAAGCTAGAGAAGAAACGCGCCCTTCGCAAACTTTGGGCGCGATCGCGCTGTCCCCGAGTTAAACATGACCTAAATAAGCTTGCAGAGGAGATATCGAGACAGGTGTCAGCCCTAGATGCCGACAAGTGGGAGCGGGATGTCGAAGATGCTTCAGAAGAGGACACCAAACTCTATCGCCTCTGCAAGAAAATCACCGGATCTGTAACACCCGTCTGCCCTCTATTCGATAGTGAGGGCAGACGAAGATACTCTGCCAGGGACAGAGCAGAAATCCTAGCGGAGCACCTGGAAATGCAATTCACGCCAAACGTCACTGCCAACGACAGGGATATCATCGAGCACCATCAGGAGCAGGAAGAGATGGTGCAGGAATTCCTTTCTACCGAGACGCCGATGCTCCGGGGAAATGAATACATCTCCCCGTCGGAGCTACGGCGGGCTATCCTCCGACTGCCAAGGAGGAAGGCACCAGGAGATGATGGAATTCCCATCGCCGCATTACAGCAGCTGCCCAAGAAGGGCCTCGTAACTCTCACGAGGCTATTCAACGGAATTCTCCGCACAGGCCATTTCCCGACGACATGGAAGCTGGGAAAGGTGATTACCCTCCCCAAACCTGGCAAGGACCGAAGATATCCAGGAAATTACCGCCCGATCACGCTACTACCGCATGTAGCCAAGCTGTTTGAGCGTCTACTGCTGCGAAGACTGTTACCACACCTCCCTTTGCGCGAGGAGCAGTTTGGCTTTCGCAGCAGTCACTCATCGACGCTCCAGCTGACGAGGACACTCCACCACATCGCCAGTGAGATGAATGGTGGCAGATGCGCTGTTGGGGTCTTCTTAGACATGGAGAAGGCTTTCGACCGCGTCTGGCACACCGGCCTCCTGGCGAAGCTATTGGACACATCATTACCGTCTGCCTACGTGCGTATAGTGGCGTCCTTCCTGGAGGGTCGCCGCTTCTACGTTTCCGTGGATGAAGCGAGCTCGCAACCCCGCCCAATCCGTGCGGGGGTTCCCCAGGGTAGCTGCTTATCGCCAACCTTGTATGCGGTATATACCGATGATATCCCCACCCTCCGCCACCATCTTCAAAGCGAGAGGGAAACGGATGTGCTGTTGTCGCTGTATGCCGATGACAGCGCATACATCGCATCATCATACTCCAAACAACACGCCGTCACTAAATTACAACGTTTGCTGGATCTGCTGCCGGATTGGCTGGACAGATGGAAGATGTCAGTCAATGTTGGCAAGACGTCGGCCATCATGTTCGGCCGTCATAAGCCGCAGTGTCAGCTGAACATCGGGGGGCAGGACGTGGAGTGGCAGACCTCAGTACGGTACTTGGGGTGCCGCATCGACCGCGGGCTGCGCTTGGCGGACACAGTAACACACGCCGTGGGTCAGGCGGCGGCGGCTCGGTCGTTGTTGCGTCCACTCTTTACCTCAAGTCTCCCAACAAAAACCAAACTGAAGGTCTACGGAGCCTACGTCCGTTCCAGACTGACGTATGCGGCTCCTGCCTGGTACTCTTTCTGCTCAGGGTACCAGAAGAAGAGGCTGCAGACCCAGCAAAATAAGTGCCTACGTCTCATAGTAGGTGCTCCGAGGTACGTCAGGAATGACGTCATTCATCGTGACACCAAGACGCCCACCGTGGAGGTGTTCGTCCGGCAGTTGGCGAGGAGCATGTTCCGCCACGCGGACCACTCCCCGCACACACACCTCCATGGCATTGCCAGCCAGCATCATAGATCTGAAAGCACTGGGCGCCCACTACCTCGTGAGCTCCTGCTGTCACCACCACCAGGCGTGGGTGAAGATGACGGCGTTGACGACTCGACGGCAGTGACAGAACTCGGACAGACCTGGATGGTTCCGCCGGTGTAAGCTGGTGGGAACCAGCCCGTTACGATGACGGGCAGACACAAATACCGGGCATCGACGATGCCTGAGAAAATAAGCTCGGGTAATGAGGCATTGCCTCGAGGCCCGTACCCCACAACTTGGTTGTGAAGAACCCCGGAGAGAGTAAAGTTACATTCAAAGAGTTTATATTGTCAAACTGCCTCATTGGTCTAGTGGTTAGCATGTTCGACTACAAACATGAGGTCCTGGGTTCGAGTCCCGGGTCGGGCCAATTCAAAAAATCAATATTGAGTTTTCTATTAAGATTTTCTCAAAATTTGCCCGAAGTTGGGAAGTTGGCGGTGTGATCCACCCCCGTGCCTCGGAGAGAACGTTAAGCCGTCGGTCCTGCGCCTGATCTCTCTCCGGTCGTGTCGGATTCCCGTCAATCCGACTATGAGAGTGAAGGAATAGAGATTGCACTTGTGTACTATGCCTGCCAATCCGCAGTGGAGCAGCGTGGTGGGTCTATGCTCTAAAAACCCTTGCTCATCGGAGTGAGGAGGCCTGTGCCCAGTTAAGGACGTTAATGGGCTGCTACTTAACTTATATTGTCAAAAGTACTAAGGAGGTTAGATTAGAGAAGTTACAATGTTGTTTAAGTTTCCTTAAACTTTCTGATGTTCTACGTACTTTTGTTATTTTCTTTTATACGAACCTTACCCTGACTATAACTCAGAACCACAAAAGAAATATCTAAATTGGTCCAGCTGATCACGCGTGACGCTTTGACATAACTTTTTTTGGGTATAATCTTTGAAAATAGAAGCTTAATAATGTTCAAATTAATTACAGTCAAATTTTGTATAGGCGACCATTGTAATAATAACTTTGCAACAATATTTTTTAATAAATATAAATAAAATGCACGTGAAAATTCATATAGTTTGTCGACACAGTTTATTACTATTAATTAAGCTCTACATTGATTACATATATATGTCGGAGAATAAGAGAGAGAACGGAGCGGCATAAAGCACAGGGGCGTAGGGTTCTCCGCCGACATCGTTATTAATTGGATCCATTATTTAATTTCTTATTCTGTGGGCGTTCGTGGGTAATGTTGGTGCAATCAAACACTTTATTAATTAACTCGGATTATAATGTTCAATCACTTAATGTTCCCGATATCAATTTACACAAACTCATTAACACTAATAGCTAGGAACGCGACAGTTTCAATAGTCGACCACTCCGGCCGACCGCCACTCGAGAACTGCCGAGAGACGGGCCGGACTGCCACTTATTGACTCTGCCCCCACGCCGATACAAAGATGGCGCCAGCGTTCCACAGACTATTACACACGGACCAGCGATCCACAGACTCTTGCACTCCGACGTATATATAAATATCCAGGTATCTATTGACTCATCACGATATCTTTAGAACCATTAGGCGTAGAGATTCCAAATTTGGTAGGAATATTTCATTTGCCGAGTAGAGCTCAGCTAAGAACGGATTTTTCGAAATTGATTGAAATTTGGTATAGCGATAATCTAGGACCTGAAAAAGGACTATAAGCTCCTTGCAGTAATGCACAGCAAATAACCCATTGAAGTATTTATACGTATGTTTTTAATTTGTAAAGCAATTTGCCTAAATTAATGAAATCGCGGGTTCAGCTTGTATATTTCATGGAAGACTCACAAATGTTTCTCATTCATGTTACGTCACGACAGCATTTGTCTATCTTTTAAGTTTGGCTCAGTATAACTTATTTTATGCAAGCTAAGTATGTTCTGAAATAATGCATTATTAGCAGAAATGTATGTATTTTTTTTACTTTTACTTCTTCCCCAGTGTATTTGATTGATATTTTCCAGCTATCTTTTTAAAACTCGTAGGCAAGTTGGAGTGTTTTTAAGATGGCAATAGATAGATCGATTTACAGTATCCATTTACGTTATAATCGGCTTTGTTTACACGAACGTGTTGGATATCTAAAACGGGGCGAGTGATGAGTGTCAAATGACCTGCGCACGCGCTGCTTGTTGTATTTAAGCTTATGTTGCATGTTTCCTTTTTTAATTAGTGTTTTAATTAAACTAAATAAATACTCTTAATCAGGGATCGGCAACTTTTTCTTATAAAAGGGTCATGAGCGTTATGAAGATATTGGTGTGCGCCACTAATGTCATGAAGATATTGGCCTGGGCCACAAATGTAATGAGCATATTGGTTCTGGCCACAAATGTTATATGTATATTGGTGCGGGCCCTAAATGTTATAAGTATATTGGTGCGGGCCTTAAATGCTATGAGCATATTGGTTCTGGCCTCAAATGTTATAAGCATATTGGTTTAGGCCACAAATGTTATAAGTATATTGGTGCGAGTTATAAACGTTATAAGCATATTGGTTCAGGCCACAAATGTTATAAGTATATTGGTTCAGGCCACAAATGTTATAAGTACATTGGTTCAGGCCACAAATGTTATATGTATATTGGTGCGGGCCTTAAATGTTATAAGTATATTGGTTCAGACCACAAATGTTATAAGTATATGGGTTCAGGCCACAAATGTTATAAGCACATTGGTTCAGGCCACAAATGTTATAAGTATATTGGTGCGGACCTTAAATGTTATAAGCATATTGGTTCAGGCCACAAATGTTATAAGTATATTGGTGCGGGCCTTAAACGTTATAAGCATATTGGTTCAGGCCACAAATGTTATATGTATATTGGTGCGGGCCTTAAATGTTATAAGTATATTGGTGCGGGCCATAAATATGAGCATATTGGCTCAGGCCACAAATGTGCTGAGAGAGAGAGACAGATTCATGTATCAGGGTTCATTTCAAATAATTTATTTTGAAACAGAGTCATTATTAAGCTTCAGTTCTATTGTCAACTAAGTATAACACATGGATCAAGTAAATGGCTCCTATATTTAATGGCATGCAGACGAAGTAGCGGAGAACTAGTTATAGAAATAAACGAATCAAGAACCAAACCCAACCGAGATTTGGCTAGTAATATCTTTACGTAATTATATGTATACATAGAAGTCAACGTATCCATTACATAAATTCATTTACAAAGATAAAACTGAAACAATAATATCTCTATACAGTCGTACGTTAAAATAATCTAACGGCAATTAAAAAAAAATTGAACGAACAGTGCTTATCGTCCATCTAAAACTGCCAATCAATGGAACAACTCGTACATTCCTATAATAGACTGTGTGTTGGTAAAAAGTTGTATGGCGAGACACGTATATTGATTTTCAATGAATACTAGTAGCGCTGAATTTTTTAATACTATTATAATTTATAGGTACATATAAAGCATCTAAAAACTATTGGCATCAACACACTTTATATTGAAAAAAAACAATAATACGACCATAGATTATAAAGTCCAAATTAATAAAATAATATTATGGCGTATATTTAGGACAGATTATTAATGTTTGGTTTCGTAATGTCCATATAATATATAATTCTACTTTTATTGGATGCCAGACTGTCATCAACATTAATAATTTATTATAATTTTATAGTAACAATAACACGACCATAGATAAACTGTATATGAATAAAATAATAGACAATGTCTGGAAGTCATGGATTGTGAGGGAGGGCGCCACCAAAGCAATCCATTTTGGCGGGAAAGAAAAATGTCATCAATAACTTGTCATTGGAGAATAAAATAATAAATGATTGATTATACATGTGCAATATCTTCATAACATTTTTGGTTCAGTACCAAAATCTTCAATATATTTACGCGTAAAATACGGCTGGACCAATGATGATTCTTTTGTAGTGCTCTTTGTTATAATGAGAAAAAGGTTCGTGTTAAAGAAAAAAAGTAATAAATTTACGTAGAATATTGAAAACCTTTAAGTCAATTTAACCACCATAGTAACTTTTCCAATGTAACCTCTTTAGTGCTTTTGACAATATAAACTTTTTTAATACAACCATATGGCGTTTGACATAACTGTCAGTGATTGACAGAAGTGTATCTATACGTGAGTGTCAAATACATGGTAGTGTGTGTAATGTTTTTTTATGGTATTATATATGTAATCATTATTTATACATTATTAAAAAACTGATTCATTACGATTTCTCCAAAACTTTTTAAACTGATATATTAAAATTTAGTAAAGTTACTCTCTATCCATATTGTAGACAATCACTAATAACGGCTATCTGATATTTCCACGAGATCAGAAACTACACGGGTGACATTGATAAATACTATTGATTATATACTTTAGGCATTGTTACGGGTTTTTCCGTGATTGAATTCACGGAAAAGGATGTTCGCTTTAGATAATAGTTGACCAAGTCCGTAGAAAATACCTATTTGTCTGCATATATACAAAATCAAAGTGTCTAACTGTTTTGTAATACTCGTATTTGAATAATCTGTATATTAATACGTACAGCAAATATTTTATATACATTTTAATGAAATTTGTGTATGAAAATTTTCCACAGTTAGAGAAGTCCACGATAATAATGTTTTTAATTTAATTATGCATATAAAATACATTAAATCAATAAAAGCAGCATTACGCACCACCATATGTTTGACAAACACACGCATGAAGAGTATTATTATGTTATTATTATTAAAATTTTGGCATATAGTAGTGCCAGAACAGCACTGCGCACTCTGCCAATGTCACGTAAGTGGAAAAGACACACAGGAGACTTTGACAATATCAATTTTGAACTTTCCTTTTTTGTTGTCGTTAAAACGGCATGGCGGTGAAGCAGCTACTTTATTATCTACAACAACATAAATACAAATAACTATAAGTATAAGATAACTACTATTAACTTAGGATATATACATATCTATTTATCATTACATTTAACTAGAGCTTTATTCTATTATATTTGATATATTTACACAAGAATTTAACATATGGACTAAATACTAACATAAGAATAGATTGCGCGTTAATAGGGCGAGGAATCTTAGTAGGAGGGATATCATACAAAGGACGCATGAAGAGTATATATGAGTATTTGTCAATCGCTGACAATTATGTCAAACGTCATAAGGTTACATCAAAAAAGTTTATACTGTCAAAAGCACCAAGGAGGTTACATTAGCAAAATTGCTATGGTTCGCTTAAAATGTGTGACGTTTGCTTTGTTAATTTTTTTTTTTTATACGAACATTCTATTGACTATTATAAACAGAATAACAGAGAAATTATCGAAATAAGTCCAACCGCGTGATGCCGCAACAAGGGTAACTATTTTATGCAAATAGATTATTGCAACAACATTTTTGAGTATAGTATTTGACAATAGAACCTTTTTTTAATTAGGGGTTCTACAATTGTGGTTTATATAGAGAAGGAGTGCACAATGTTAATGCTTTTTTTTAAATATACATAAATTAATAAAAAAGGTATAGAGTATATATGCTTATCTGTCAAACGCTGACAATTATGCCAAACGTCATAAGGTTACATTACAAACTATGGTATGCCATATTTTGTGATTCGCTCTGTAAATATTTTAAAATTAATATAATTAAAATGTAATATTGTCTTATTTGTGTGTGTGTGTGTAATGTAGTTGTTATTGTATAATATATATGTGTAGCATAAAGCACAGGGGCGTAGGGTTCTCCGCCGACATCGTCATTAATGGGATCCATATATAATTTCTTATTCTGTGGGCGTTCGTGAGTAATGTTGGTGCAATCAAACACTTTATTAATTAACTCGAATTATAATGTTCGATCACTTAATGTTCCCGATATCAATTTACACAAACTCATTAACAATAATAGCTAGGAACTCGACAGTTTCAATAGTCGACCACTCCGGTCGACTGCCACTCGAGAACTGCCAAGAGACGGGCCGGACTGCCACTTATTGACTCTGCCCCCACGCCGATACATACATGGCGCCAGCGTTCCACACTCTTGCACTCCGACATATATATGTTTGTTGGTTGGTTTCGTGTAGTTTAGAGTAATGTTATATGTAGAAGGTACAATTACCGCTATTTCTTTCATGTAAATTATAAATAAAAATATATTGATAGAAGTTACGTTTACCAAATAGACCTTGTACGTGCGTCTTCTACTTCTACGTGATACTGGCGAAGTAAATTGTGATATTCTGGCACAGGAAAAAGCCATAACTCCAAACAATAATGTGGTATGCCATTATATTATTAAATGTGTAATTATATTTATATTACGTCTGTTATAGAATGTTAAATGAATTAATTACAAATGTTACTATTATGGTGAAGTTTCCTTTAATATCTGTTCTGTGTAACTTTGTTCAATTTTGTCTATCAAACGAACCATCGTCTGACAAACGTGTATGCGTGATCCCGCGAAATAGGATCTTATTTTTTATACACATATACTATTGCAGCGATCAGGGAACCGGGGTAAATTACCCCAAATGTGATAAAATGAAATTTTTTGTGAGTTTTACTAGTTATTACATTGATAAATTGTTTAAATTAAATTTTTAGTTATTGTTTTCGTAGACGCGATTTCGTTTTTTTTTGCTCCTCGCCATGGGGTAATATCAACTTACACAAACATATTTTGGGGTAATTATTAAAAAAGTTCCCCGACCGCTGGATTATTGCAACAGCATTCAAACAGAGTACCATTAGTAATATGAATTTAATTAGGTTACGCTGCAGTGTTAGACTTTATCATCACTTATCATTAGGCGAGATCACATTTCGATCATGATACATTAATTTAATACATCCTGATTAGAATCTTTGCAAATGCCATCTAGACTGCATGGCGCTGGATGATTGACTAATTATGCATATGCAAATAAGACCAGTTATTTGCTTTTAATGTTTTACAATCTTAGACTGAGACTGACACTAATGTAGTATGAATATATACAGATTTTATTATCAAAGTTAATTGTATAAATTAATTTTTTGCTTGTATAAAAAAACGTGGCTTTTGGCTACCATATCAAATATCCATATGAAACAACTTTTTATTTTGTGAATGGGAATTTCTTCATTGGATATATACTAACTAGCGTTTCCTTGATGTATTACTAGTTTAAATTTCGATCTTAGTAAGCGTCTACGTCGTGAAAGTAATACGTTCCCCTAAGTTCACTTCAATCGGGCGATAGTTTCGTTGATGTCGTAATGAGTGAGTGGTACACACACACACAGAGAGAGAGAGAGATAGAGAGACAGACACACACACACGTGCACATTTTTCATATATATTTCTCGGAGAATAAGAGAGAACGGAGAAGCATAAAGCACAGGTGCGTAGGCTTCTCCGCCGACATCGTTATTTATTTCTTATACTGTGGGCGTTCGTGAGGAATGCCGGTATCAAACACTTTATTAATTAACTCGAATTATAATGTTCAATAGCTAGGAACGCAACAGTTCTAACAATAGACTGCTCTGGTCGAGCGCCACTCGACAACTGCCGAGAGACTCCCGCCGGACTGCCACCATTGACTCTGTCCCACGCCGATAGATGACGCTAGCGTTCCACAGACATCTGCCCTCCGACATATTAATAATATTTTCAATATTCAACTACTGTTATAGTAGTATTATTGCCGTTGTTCTCGATCCTGTCGAATCGGACTAAGATGTCGGGAGATTTTATCATAAGTTCGTCACACACACATACCCTACATATATTGCTGCAGAAGTGTATATGCGGCTCTCATTTTCAAAGTGTATGTTTGTTTGAAAGCGTTTATCTCTGGAACTACAATTCAAAATTGAAAACAAAAATTATGGTACATAGTCCGTTTATTGAGGAATATTATGAAATATATAACATCGAGTAACGATCAATAGGAGCAGACCATCAATGATATGGAGAAAATATATTCCTTTTGAGAATTTACATTGCGAACGCTGTGTAAACGGTTAAAGTTACGCAATAATAATGTATGAAGGAATTATTCCTCTTTGAGAAATCTATAGAAAAGTCTATCATAGTTTATATCTATCTTTTAAGGATGACTCACTGTAACCTGTTTTATGGTAATCAATTAAACGCAGTTGAAGTAGGTCTTTTAGTTTACATAAAAGAGTATCTAGCAATTACACACAAAAATTCTTGGTCACTTGATATAAACATGCCTAAGTTCTTGTCCATGTTTTAGGTTTGAGTCATTATAATAGTTTTTATGGTAATCAAATTGGTTTTGACTCTTTTAAACGCAGACGAAGTTGCGTGGGTCTTTTAGTTTACATAAAAGAGTATCTAGCAATTAGACACCATTATTGAAAAAATGAAAATGAAAAATGTTTTATTGGGATAAAAAAAATGCAGTACAATTATGTTGCAAGGGCCCCTGTACTAGGTGGGAACCCGTGTTACTGGGTGCCCCGCTCATCCACCCTGTCGACAATCTCTAGTCAAACGAGATAACATAAACAAAAGAAAAAAAAATAAAAAAAATTTTAATGACAAATGTTATACATAAGGAGGCGCGCGCGCGCGCGCGCGCGCGCGCGCGCGCGTGTGTGTGTGTGTGTGTGTGTGTGTGTGTGTGTGTGTGTGTGTGTGTGTGTGTGTGTGTGTGTGTGTGTGTGTGTGTGTGTGTGTGTGTGTGTGTGTGTGTGTGTGTGTGTGTGTGTGTGTGTGTGTGTGTGTGTGTGTGTGTGTGTGTGTGTGTGTGTGTGTGTGTGTGTGTGTGTGTGTGTGTGTGTGTGTGTGTGTGTGTGTGTGTGTGTGTGTGTGTGTGTGTGTGTGTGTGTGTGTGTGTGTGTGTGTGTGTGTGTGTGTGTGTGTGTGTGTGTGTGTGTGTGTGTGTGTGTGTGTGTGTGTGTGTGTGTGTGTGTGTGTGTGTGTGTGTGTGTGTGTGTGTGTGTGTGTGTGTGTGTGTGTGTGTGTGTGTGTGTGTGTGTGTGTGTGTGTGTGTGTGTGTGTGTGTGTGTGTGTGTGTGTGTGTGTGTGTGTGTGTGTGTGTGTGTGTGTGTGTGTGTGTGTGTGTGTGTGTGTGTGTGTGTGTGTGTGTGTGTGTGTGTGTGTGTGTGTGTGTGTGTGTGTGTGTGTGTGTGTGTGTGTGTGTGTGTGTGTGTGTGTGTGTGTGTGTGTGTGTGTGTGTGTGTGTGTGTGTGTGTGTGTGTGTGTGTGTGTGTGTGTGTGTGTGTGTGTGTGTGTGTGTGTGTGTGTGTGTGTGTGTGTGTGTGTGTGTGTGTGTGTGTGTGTGTGTGTGTGTGTGTGTGTGTGTGTGTGTGTGTGTGTGTGTGTGTGTGTGTGTGTGTGTGTGTGTGTGTGTGTGTGTGTGTGTGTGTGTGTGTGTGTGTGTGTGTGTGTGTGTGTGTGTGTGTGTGTGTGTGTGTGTGTGTGTGTGTGTGTGTGTGTGTGTGTGTGTGTGTGTGTGTGTGTGTGTGTGTGTGTGTGTGTGTGTGTGTGTGTGTGTGTGTGTGTGTGTGTGTGTGTGTGTGTGTGTGTGTGTGTGTGTGTGTGTGTGTGTGTGTGTGTGTGTGTGTGTGTGTGTGTGTGTGTGTGTGTGTGTGTGTGTGTGTGTGTGTGTGTGTGTGTGTGTGTGTGTGTGTGTGTGTGTGTGTGTGTGTGTGTGTGTGTGTGTGTGTGTGTGTGTGTGTGTGTGTGTGTGTGTGTGTGTGTGTGTGTGTGTGTGTGTGTGTGTGTGTGTGTGTGTGTGTGTGTGTGTGTGTGTGTGTGTGTGTGTGTGTGTGTGTGTGTGTGTGTGTGTGTGTGTGTGTGTGTGTGTGTGTGTGTGTGTGTGTGTGTGTGTGTGTGTGTGTGTGTGTGTGTGTGTGTGTGTGTGTGTGTGTGTGTGTGTGTGTGTGTGTGTGTGTGTGTGTGTGTGTGTGTGTGTGTGTGTGTGTGTGTGTGTGTGTGTGTGTGTGTGTGTGTGTGTGTGTGTGTGTGTGTGTGTGTGTGTGTGTGTGTGTGTGTGTGTGTGTGTGTGTGTGTGTGTGTGTGTGTGTGTGTGTGTGTGTGTGTGTGTGTGTGTGTGTGTGTGTGTGTGTGTGTGTGTGTGTGTGTGTGTGTGTGTGTGTGTGTGTGTGTGTGTGTGTGTGTGTGTGTGTGTGTGTGTGTGTGTGTGTGTGTGTGTGTGTGTGTGTGTGTGTGTGTGTGTGTGTGTGTGTGTGTGTGTGTGTGTGTGTGTGTGTGTGTGTGTGTGTGTGTGTGTGTGTGTGTGTGTGTGTGTGTGTGTGTGTGTGTGTGTGTGTGTGTGTGTGTGTGTGTGTGTGTGTGTGTGTGTGTGTGTGTGTGTGTGTGTGTGTGTGTGTGTGTGTGTGTGTGTGTGTGTGTGTGTGTGTGTGTGTGTGTGTGTGTGTGTGTGTGTGTGTGTGTGTGTGTGTGTGTGTGTGTGTGTGTGTGTGTGTGTGTGTGTGTGTGTGTGTGTGTGTGTGTGTGTGTGTGTGTGTGTGTGTGTGTGTGTGTGTGTGTGTGTGTGTGTGTGTGTGTGTGTGTGTGTGTGTGTGTGTGTGTGTGTGTGTGTGTGTGTGTGTGTGTGTGTGTGTGTGTGTGTGTGTGTGTGTGTGTGTGTGTGTGTGTGTGTGTGTGTGTGTGTGTGTGTGTGTGTGTGTGTGTGTGTGTGTGTGTGTGTGTGTGTGTGTGTGTGTGTGTGTGTGTGTGTGTGTGTGTGTGTGTGTGTGTGTGTGTGTGTGTGTGTGTGTGTGTGTGTGTGTGTGTGTGTGTGTGTGTGTGTGTGTGTGTGTGTGTGTGTGTGTGTGTGTGTGTGTGTGTGTGTGTGTGTGTGTGTGTGTGTGTGTGTGTGTGTGTGTGTGTGTGTGTGTGTGTGTGTGTGTGTGTGTGTGTGTGTGTGTGTGTGTGTGTGTGTGTGTGTGTGTGTGTGTGTGTGTGTGTGTGTGTGTGTGTGTGTGTGTGTGTGTGTGTGTGTGTGTGTGTGTGTGTGTGTGTGTGTGTGTGTGTGTGTGTGTGTGTGTGTGTGTGTGTGTGTGTGTGTGTGTGTGTGTGTGTGTGTGTGTGTGTGTGTGTGTGTGTGTGTGTGTGTGTGTGTGTGTGTGTGTGTGTGTGTGTGTGTGTGTGTGTGTGTGTGTGTGTGTGTGTGTGTGTGTGTGTGTGTGTGTGTGTGTGTGTGTGTGTGTGTGTGTGTGTGTGTGTGTGTGTGTGTGTGTGTGTGTGTGTGTGTGTGTGTGTGTGTGTGTGTGTGTGTGTGTGTGTGTGTGTGTGTGTGTGTGTGTGTGTGTGTGTGTGTGTGTGTGTGTGTGTGTGTGTGTGTGTGTGTGTGTGTGTGTGTGTGTGTGTGTGTGTGTGTGTGTGTGTGTGTGTGTGTGTGTGTGTGTGTGTGTGTGTGTGTGTGTGTGTGTGTGTGTGTGTGTGTGTGTGTGTGTGTGTGTGTGTGTGTGTGTGTGTGTGTGTGTGTGTGTGTGTGTGTGTGTGTGTGTGTGTGTGTGTGTGTGTGTGTGTGTGTGTGTGTGNTTGTCGATATTTCGAAACAGCGCTATGGCGTTTGAGAATTTTGTCGATATTTCGAACCAGCGGTATGGCGTTTGTAAAGTTTGTCGATATTTCGAACCAGCGGTATGGCGTTTGAGAATTTTGTCGATATTTCGAAACAGCGCTATGGCGTTTGAGAATTTTTTCGATATTTCGAACCAGCGGTATGGCGTTTGAGAATTTTGTCGACATTTCGAACCAGCGGTATGGCGTTTGTGAATTTAGTCGATATTTCGAACCAGTGGCATGGCGTTTGAGAATTTTGTCGATATTTCGAACCAGTGGAATGGCGTTTGTAAAGTTTGTCGATATTTCGAACCAGCGGTATGGCGTTTGAGAATTTTGTCGATATTTCGAACCAGCGGTATGGCGTTTGAGAATTTTGTCGATATTTCGAACCAGCGGTATGGCGTTTGTAAAGTTTGTCGATATTTCGAGCCAGTTGAATTGATCATGCTCACGCGTAAATATCGACAAAATTTGCAAACGCCATCGTGGTATATACCCGTTAATAAAGTTTTCAATAGTGTAGCCATATGCAGGTACCTATTGACTTATCACGATAACTCTGGAACCATAAGGCGTAGATACTTGAAAATTGGTAGAAATATTCCTTTTGCCGATTAGAGGCCAGCTAAGAACGGATTTTGCGAAATTCCACCCCTAAGGGGGGGTTGCGGGGGTGTTATACGTATGTTTCTTATTTGTAAAACAATTTGCCTAAATTAATGAAAATTCAGCTGGTAAGTGTATATAGTTCAATGTTCATATTTGTTATTTAAATGAATTATGGTGTTGTTTCCAATTGGAGTATAAATACAATTGGCATTCGTAAACGGTTCTTAGGGAAAAGTCACGTAATATTACGAGTCTGAGCTGGGACCGCTATCGGTGGGGCGAGGGGGTGAATGGCGGCGGGTAGGCTTTGTTGCTCGTGCTGGCATTCCTCGCCTGGGAACCGGGAACGCTCCCCTCCCCCCGGGACGTCCCGCATTCCTGCCCTCTCGCACTGTCATTGTTCCCGTCGGTGCGGGAGGTCGCCTCCGACAAACAGAACCTGTTGTTTAACAGGGCCTCGTTCACTCCGACAGACGCATTTTTAAAAAGTGGTGTATTTCACTTATTTTCATTTGCATTATGTCTTATGGGGTAAGGGATATTGAAAAGAGCATTACGTGCAATATATCAATTAGGATCTCGTGCTTCTCTACGAGATAAATTCAAAGAAACAATCCTCACAGAACCATCGCAATATATATTGAATTTTTTTTTAATGAATCGTCATTAGTCTGTCCGTTGTTAAGAAATCTACCACCGGTTCGGAAAGTGGATTCAGCTGAAAAGAAACCTCAACAGTTATTCCTTTAAACATAGTTTTTGTAGGTTACAATGTGTTTAGCTTTCATGTGCACCTGGAATCAAGTCGATTAAATAATCATTCATCACATTTTTGATATATTTCTTAAAACTATGTGGAGGCAAACCTTAACCCGACAAATGATTTCTGAACCTTCACTCTAAAATATGGTATTGCAAGTTTATTTTTCTTATTTGTATTAAAATTGCACAATTTTAATACAAGAAATAAAAGCTTGCAATGTAATATTTTAGAGTTAAGAAGGTTCAGTAATCATTTGTCGGGTTTAGCATATATTTTAATAAGATTTGTATTTGGCTCGACGTAATTTTAAATAAAGTAAAGTAAGTAGCAGCCTCTTAACGTCCGACTACTGGGCACTTATTGGTCTAGTGGTTAGCATGTTCTACTACAGACATGAGGTCCTGGGTTCGAGACCCGGGTCAGGCCAATCCAAAAATGAATATTGAGATGTCTATTAATATTATCTCAATATTTGTCCGAAGTTGGGAAGTTGGCGGTGTGATCCACCCCCGTGCCTCGGAGAGCACGTTAAGCCGTCCGTCCTGCGCCCGATCTCTCTGTCCGGTTGTGTCGGATTTCCGTCACATCGGACTATGAGAGTGAAGGAATAGAGAGTGCACTTGTGTACTATGCCTGCCGCAGTGTAGCAGCGTGGCGGGTCTATGCTCTAAAAACCCTCTCTCATATGAGTGAGGAGGCCTGTGCCCAGCTGTGGGACGTTTATGGGCTGTTACTTACTTACTAATGTAATATTTTAGAGTTAAGAAGGTTCAGTTATCACTTGTCGGGTTTAGCATATTTTTAATAAGATTTGGATTTGGCTCGACCTAATTTTAAGTAAAGTAAGTAGCAGCCCATTAACGTCCCACTACTGGGCACAGGCCAAATTTTTATAATGTTAGTTTAAATTTAGTTTTTGCAACCTGTTAGGTATCTTTTTATTTGGCAACTCTTCTATATCCACTTGGACGTCGATTCTTAAATAACTTGCCTTACGTTATAATTTAAATACACGTAAGTTGTTCTGTTTTTAATAATAACACCGTTGCTTTTTTTATAAGTTACGCCGTAGAGTTTATGAGGGAGTTAACCGAAATTTTGATTCATTTCGGATGTAAGGAATGCCTTACCTGCGTTCGCACAGGTATCGTCCTTTTTGTCAAAAAATTGTTAAAGCTATGACAAATAGGTAAACAGTATTATCAACTTTACGGGAAGCCTTATTTCCTGTGCTATAGTTTAGCAAGCATTCCGCAAAAGTCTATCATAAAATATACTTTGTGTTTTTAACCCAAACATTCTAATAAATTTTATTGAAGTGAAACTTCTTACGGTAGGGAAAAGTATTTGTTACTCATTACGCGAGGTACGTTTGTCAGATCTTTACTATAATCAGTCTTTTTGCGCTGGGATATATCTTTACGAACCTCGATGAAAGTATTTCTCCAATCGAGACTCGCGGATAGCAGAATACCCACTAAAATCCAGCGGATCGCTCCTCATCAATCAGTCAGATCACTAGAGGTTCTCTAACTCCACTCTAGTGACCCAGATGGGTGGAGCATGAAAAGAATGTGCGACTTCTGCCCCCCAGCCTCCTCCTATGATGAGAGAGGGCTTCAGCCGCTTTCTCCATTATCTTCTTATTTGCCTCCTTTATCGAGATGACGGTCTCGAAAGGCAACCACCCTCCACCCAACATCAGTGGCGAGCATTACACCAATTATGTATGCACTCTAATGAAAGACCTTTCACCAACGACAACAAGATGGTGCGCCGTATCTACAGCGGGCGGGCGTTTCCTTATGTCCAACGACCTGGCGCAAGTACTTGCCAAAGCAACCATGACCAGACGGTAGGAAAGAGATCCGTGCCTCCTGGTGAGCCAATTGTCCAAGTGAGGTCGGATCGCCTCCACAGTGACTATACCCGCAGTTGGAGACCGAATATTTTGCCTCCATTTTTTGATCAGAACTCTGTCGTTAAGAGCCCTGATCCTAACCTGGTCGTCGTAAGCGCTTCTGGAGGCCCTTGTAACTGTCCTGCTGCCCATTATAAAGCTGAAGAGTTTGTTTTATCCAGCTGGGCTATAGGCCAAGGCCAATGTTATAATTTCAAAATAAAAACTAATAAAAAACACTCATGCATTTCTAATTGTAGCTCTTATCTTATAATTAATTAACCTGCTCATGCAGCTGTAAATTATTCGTTCAAATTGGGAGGGTAATAAATGCATTATAAAATTAACGGAAGTGCCATCGAATGCGTCTAACATTTCCTGTTTAACTCGGTAGCGATATAAATAAAAATTTTAACAAAAGAAAAACCTTATAAAAGAATACGCAATTATTTCTTACTTTTTAGAGCATATTAATATATTTATAAGCCTGTTTTGAAGGCGGTTCTTTTTTTGTTAAATTTTTTATATATTTTTTGATTTTAGTGAATCTGAAGTAAACGTGTTGCAATGCAGCAACAAACGTAAGCTCATTTCTATTTGATTACAGACAATTATATTTTCTGCCTTAAACCGCACCCTGACTGTAAGCCGTTGAGGAGATCCATTGATCTTCATATTTAACTACGACTAGCACTAGACCATACCGAAGTTACATTAAGCAACTCAAGTATATCGAGATAGCCTATAGAAGATTCTGTCAAGTATAGTTCATTTGCTCCTAAGAATTGAAGAGTTCCGTCACTTTGTCATGGAAGCCATCATCAGAGCTTAGCTAAACTATCACAAAACAACCCTTGAAGTATATCCTTTCCAATAAAAAAAAATCATCGAAATAGGTTGGCGTGATCTTGACTTATTCGTCCACTTGTCGCGCACATGCAAATTTAAAACTTATCGGTCGGTTAAAAAGAAACTGCTTTTTCTAACCTGCCTGAGTCTGGACTAGTGGGAGGCTTCGGCCGTGGTTAGTTACTATTCTACCAGCAGTGAAGTACCACCAATCAAGAGATTGTGTTCTAGTAAGATGCAATGAGTTTATGATAATTTGAATTTGATAGAACTATATAACTTGTTCCCCAAGTGGAACATATGAAAGAATTTGTATACTTGGGATCTAAATTTACCAAAGATGGATCATGCGAAAGTGATATTAAAAGGAGAGTGAATGCAGGGAATATGGAAAATGGTGCTCTGCACGCCTTTATGAATAGCTAAATGGTGTCTTAAAGGGCCAGACTGGCTGTGCGTGGATGACAGGAGAAGCATAAAAGCGTTGAGAAGTATGAGTGGATTGAAACTGAGTGACAAAATTAGAAATAGTGTGATAAGAGAACGTTGTGGTATAAAAGAAGATGTAGTGACTAAAATTGAGAAAGGTATGCTTAGATGGTTTCGGCACTTAGAGAGAATGAAAGGAGACTGACAAGAAGGATATATGAGTCAAGAGTGAATGCGAAAGTTGNAGAACCTAGCCAAACTATCACAAAACAACTCTTGAAGTATATCCTTTCCAATAAAAAAAGAATCATCGAAATGGGTTGGCGTGATCTTGAGTTATTCGTCCACTTGTCGCGCACATGCAAATTTAACACTTATCTGGGTTTCTCATGGATGCCATCATCAAACTGGATTTTTAAAAAAATGGACCCTACGACGAGCACCATCTTTCATTTAAAAAAAGTCATCAAGATCGGTCCACCCAGTCGGGAGATATGAGGTAACAAAATACAGACGAATTGATAACCTCCTCCGTTTTTTGAAGTCGGTTAAAAAGAAACTGCTTTTTCTAACCTGCCTGAGTCTTGACTAGTGGGAGGCTTCGGCCGTAGTTACCATTCTACCAGCAGTGAAGTACCGCCAATCACGAGATTGTGTTCTAGTAAGATGCAATGAATTTATGATGAATTGAATTTGAAAGAAGGGGAACAAGTGGAACATGGGAAAGAATTTGTATACTTGGGATCTAAATTTACCAAATATGGATCATGCGATAGTGATATTAAAAGGAGAGTGAATACAGGGAATATGGTAAATGGTGCTCTGCACGCCTTTATGAATAGCTAAATGGTGTCTTAAAGGGCCAGACTGGCTGTGCGTGGATGACAGGAGAAGCATAAAAGCGTTGAGAAGTATGAGTGGATTGAAACTGAGTGACAGAGATAGAAATAATGTGATAAGAGAATGTTGTGGTGTAAAAGAAGACGCTAAAATTGAGAAAGGTATACTTAGATGGTTTGGGCACGTAGAGAGAATGAAAGGAGACTGACAAGAAGGATATATGAGTAAAGAGTGAATGGGAAAGTTGGAAGGGGTAGACCAAGGCGAACGTTCATGGACCAAATCAAGGACATTTTAAATAACGGCCAGGTCAAGAGTACTCTAAACCGACGAACTTGTATGAAAGGTTTAATGAGAATGAAAGAAGCGAAGGAGATATGCAAGAAAATATGCAAGGAAGGATAGGAGGTAGATTGTCTCTTACCAGATTAGCGTGCTTCCAAAAGAAATGTAAATTATTGAAAAGTCTGTTTGTAACATTTAAAATAATAATTGGATAATTAAAGTAACACTTCTTTTCCGTATCCAAAGTTCTTTCGGCGCTATTTTCAATGATTAAAGTTCCACATTGGTTTCCAATTAAATGAATTTAGTGCGTATGCCTCAAATTTTCGACGCATGTGGGCTTATTTTATACGAAATGAAAGTATTATTATTACGCGGGTGGCGATGTCATACTATTACGCTTGATCGACTGGGGGAGTAAGCTGATGAATGCGTGACGAGAGCGTTACGAAAAGTGTGATGACTATGACTAATAACTAGCATTGTAGGTGATTCAAGTGCTAAAGTAATAAATTTTGGCTGCAATTCACATAAAGGTTACTTTTGATGTAAAACTTTTATGCGCTTAACTTGGGGAGTATGCTGGTAAATGCGTGACGAGAGCGTTACGAAAAGTGTTCACGGGCGACTTGAATCGTAATTGAGAGGGAGATTAGTGAAGATGGAAAGAGAGTGACGTTTCACATCAGTCGTGTTGTACTTCGTTCTATTGTCCTCTATTTTATGTTTAGGAGTATTGTAAAAGCAAGGAAAAGATATGCAAGGGTCGTGGCAAGTGGAAGGACGTGGTCTCTGCCTACCCCGAAGGGAATGAGGCGTTGTAAGCTGGTGAATGCGTGACGAGAGCGTTACGAAAAGTGTTATTGGGCGACACGAATTTTAATTCAGAGGGAGATTAGTGAAGATAGAAAGAGAGAGAGAGAGAGTAACGTTTTATATCAGTCGTGCTGTACTTCGTTCATTGTCCTTTATTTTATGTTTAGGAGTGTTGTAAAATAGAATAAATAAATGTTTACATCTAAATCTATAAGTAAATGTCATCTTTACTTGTTAAATATGATTGCAGCGCTAATTTTACCGACACTTTGAGGAGCCCATCTTTGCATTTCCTTGTCGCTTTTAGAAGTGCTGAGAGACAACTCGGTTAATTTGCTTCCATTAGCAAAGACCGACTTTTCGCAGACTGCTATAGTTTTAAAACTTCATTTTCAATAGTTTGAATAGTTATTTAAGTCCTCATTACTTGTAAACGGGTTAAATAATACTTTAGGAATGAATTCCGTATTCTCAAGTTATCGTTATACTACTCAGTGAAAATATTTTACAAAAATCACATATCTATCTATCTAAAAAAATAAGTAAATTTTACATATATAAAAGCAGAAAAATTTGGCCTATCTACCTAAGAGAATAAGTGAATTTTATATATACATTTATATAAGCAGAAAAATTTGGCACAAATCATACATATTTCAATTTGCATATCCGGTATAATGACAATATAAAATTTAGATATATACATTTTTAACTCGCGAATTTCCCTTTCCTATAACAAGCTTCTCACATTTTGTAATTAAACAAAATATTATTAATAATGCCAAAAAATAACTTATAAAGTCATACTAATAAATTTGTAAAAAATATTGTTATCTAGTTGGTATCGTGACAGTATCATGACAAACGATCATGACATCAAGTTTTTAAGAACCATAACATCCAGTATAATGACAACATGATTAAAACAGGATCAAATTCACACCCACCTATATGTTTTTATTTGTTTATGTTATTGGGAAACAAGCAATTATTATATACCCCAAAAACTACTTTACAACTAAATACACAAAAATTAGTTAAGTCTAAACTAAATACTAAAACATATACATAACTACAAAATATATGAAGAAAATATTTGAGTTATTTTATGTAAAACAGAAGTCAATTGATAATTTTATACTAAACATTGATATAGACTAGAGATTCCCAAAGTTTTTCCCCCTCATAGACCCCTTTTAAAAAGGAGAGGTAGTAGTTAAATTGTATAAATTCAAATAGTAAAGTAATTATTAGTATAGTGCAAGTTGTGAATATTTAAATAATACATACATACATAGGCATCACGCCTTGTTCCACGTTCTCGACCACGTCCTTCCACTTGCCAGGATCTTTGCATATCTTCTTCGCTCCTTCCATTATCATTAAACCTTTCATAAAAGTTCGTCGGTTTAGAGTGACCTGGCCCTTGTTTAAAATGTCCTGGATTTGGTTTAGGAACGTTTGCCTTAGTCTTCCAATTTTCTCATTCACTCTTGACTCATAAATCCTTTTTGTCAGTCTCCCAAGCCCAAACCATCTAAGCATACCTTTCTCAATTTTAGTCACTACATCTTCTTTTATACCACAAAGTTCTCTTATCACACTATTTCTTACTTTGTCACTCAGTCAATCCAGTCATACTCCTCAACGCTCTCATCTCTACCGCATTTATTTTACTTTTGTGATTCTTCTGCCATACCCAACTTCCAACCATATATAAGTGTTGGCACCAACTCGCAGAGCACCATTTACCATATTCCCTGCATTTTCCCTGAAAACTCTTTCACCTCTTCCACTTGTTCCCCATCTATCAAAACATTGCCATTCATCTCATTTAAATAATGAAGAGACTAAGTTGTAAGTTAATGTTAGTCGGTGTTTTTCATAATAATCGCTTTATAGTCAGTGCATTCTGACTATGTAATCTACAAAGTTATCGTCACATTAGTCACGGCGTCACAGGTGGTTGTATCGGTTTCATATCCGACCCCTGGCCGGGGGCTTCCGGATCATGTTACTCTGAAGCTATGACTCATGACTCACGAGTCAATCGCTGTTGTACTTCTTCGTTGATTACACAGGGAAGTCCAGTTATGTTCTTTGCAAGGATATATATACTAGATGTTTCACTCTGCAAAGAGCTTATTGTCCTTTCAGAGGCTCTGGACTAGTGTTTCTAAACTTAGAGTACACGCGTTACGAAAATGTGCAGCACTTTTTTATGTTTGTATCCTCGTATCTTCCGACTGGGCGAACCGATCACGATGATTCTTTTTTTATAAAGGACATAAGGGTTTATTGATGTTAGTGAGTTTGGTTAGATTTTGATAGGATCCATGATAAAGTGATGGAACTCTTTAATTCTTAGGGGCAAATTAACGATACTCGGCTGAATCTTTTATAGGCTATCCAGATATTTTAGTCACCTACCGTAACGTTGGTATGATCGAGTGATTGTCGTAGTTAAATATTATGATCAATGGAACTCCTCAACGGCTTACAGTAAGGGTGCGATTTGTGGAGAAGTATCTGTAATCAAATGGCAATGACCTTGCGTTTCATGCTGCATTGCAATATTTACTTTAGATTTATTATGTGTGTAGTAGTGGTAGCCGAGTTGGGAACTTTTGCGTATTAGTGATGAGCTCGATTACTATATAAAAGAGTTGTTATAGCGAGGTGCCACGCTGCTCCGTAGTACATAACTGCACTCTTTCCTTCTTCTCCTTCACTCTTATAGTAGGTTATGTCAGGAATCTGACACGACTGGAGAGAGATCAGGCGCAGGATTGACGGCTTAACGTGCTGTCTGAGGCACGGGGGTGGATCACACCACCAACTTCCCAACTTCGGGCAAATATTGTGAAAATCTTGATAGAAAACTTAATATCGATTAGAATTAGCCCGACCAGGCCAAGACCTCATGTCTGTAGTCGAATATGCTAACCATTAGACCAATGAGGCAGCCTGTTGTGATGATGATATAATTTTTTAAGTAGGGTTAACATATTTTTCGATCCATTTTATTTATTTATTTATACTTTATTGTATACACCACAAAAACTAATTATACATTAGGAAGGAGACTTAAGCTATGTAAATTAGTGACGGACAAAAGGCGGTCTTATCGCTTTAAAGCGAGACTTAGTCAAAGAGCTACTAAACTACATAAATAACTATGTAACTAAAGATAATAAAGTAAAAACGATAGGAAAGAGTTGACATTATAAACATTTTTGAAAGTCTTCTGCTCGTATTAGGAGTTGGTGCGAGCTAACACGTGTATTATGTTGGCGGTGACGTCACAGGATGTGCTAAATATATTTTACAGTCCCGCAGGGAGCAACTAAATGGCATCCAGAGCGGAGAAGGGAAATGCGAATATATACCGGGAGGAATGATGTTACACTACGTACAGTTACGAAATAAATTAAACTTAGTGTCGTCGTCGCGCCACTATTTTGCAATTTCGCGATTTCCCTTTTGCATTACTGTCTCAAAAAATATTTATGGTACAGAATTAAATACAATGATACTCTAATTTTTATTGAAATGGGACTTCTTTAGACGCATCATGGTAATTTTCTTACGGATGAACATAACGAAGACGTGCAGCGTTTTTTATGCTTTAATATTTACAGGCTACTGAGGCTACTGAGAAACAACTATAAGGATAATAAACATGGTAAGATCTCCGAAGAATCGTTTACCGTATCAATGTCCAGGCGTTTACAAAATTGACTGCAGCTGTGCTCTTATATTGGGCAAACGAAGCGTTCCATAGCAACTCGTGTGTCAGAACACATAAATGTCGTCAAGCACAACGACACTGGGCAGGACAGATAGAACTTCATAGCCCGAAAGTTCTTTCCACGGACCGCCATTATATGCCGAGATTAGTTCGCGAGGCCACTGGAATTTAAAAGTATCCTAATTTCAATCGCGAAGATGGTTTTAAGCTGGCTGATACGTGGAATCCAGTTTTCGAAACGACGCAATTTTTCAAAATGAAAACGTGACGTTGTGAGTGTAGTATGCCGAAAAATGGATGTGGGTGCCGTGAAAAATAAAAGGATCAGACGTAGGGTAGACAGATTCTGCCCTTGACAGCTTGACACAACCGCCCACAGCAGTAACGTCGTGACCACGATCCATGCAACTGGGTCGAAATATCGCCAAAATTAAAAAAAGGCCATCGTGGTATATACCCGTTCAAATAGTCAACATGTTAATATTTAGAAATAACATGTCGTCGTCGTCTCAACCAATGGACGTCCTCATTATTTACCATGACTGTATCATTATTTACCATTTACGAACAAAAAAGCCACAGTATGTCTGACCCGAACTAGTAATTTGAAAAAAAATTGATTGATGACTCACTAAATTCTTAACGCGAACGAACTGTAGCGACTGCATATTAACGTCCCACACATTACACACTCAACAGCACATTCTGGTCTGCGTCATTTAGGTCTGCGTCACTGGAAAGAAAGAACATGTTTATTACCATAAAAGGTAATGTAGTGCTATTGCCGTCTTTTTACAAATTTTATGAAGTTTTCAAACGGAATTATTTTTTCTCGGATTTTGCTATATTTTTTAATAATGCTCCGCTCCTATTAATCAAAAAGAGTTTTATATCATTGTTCATGCCAGCCGTGACCCTTTCAAGGACACGACCCTGGACCCGGTCCATGAAAACCCAGGTCGAATCGGTCCCGAGTCGGCGGGAGGAGAAGATAAGGGGAGAATCTGCAGTCGAACAGATGGGTAGATTTTACACCTACCTAATCTCCAGGCGCCGATCTCCTCGACGGCGACGAGCCCTGGCAGATGGATGAAACGTGGGTGTGTTTTTGTTTGTGTGTCTTTGTGGAATGTGTATTTAACCTGCCAAGGCGACGCGGAAGCCTGTTGTCGGCGACGCCGGTCTTCTATTCCACTCCAAGGACACAGGAACAACAGGAAAATTCAACTGCGGCCACCGCGTGTGCGAAATAACCTAACCACGCTCTGCTACCATGTGTTCACGCCTTCCGTGACCCTATCAAGGACTCGACCCTGGACTCGGTCCCGAGACAGCGGGAGGAAAAGATTAAGGGGAGAATCATATATGTATTGACTATTTGAACGGGTACATATCACGATGGCGATTTTTAATTTTTAATTTTGCCGATATTTCGACCCAGTTGCATGGATCGTGGTCACGACGATACTGCTGTGGTCGGTTGTGTCAAGCTGTCAAGGGCAGAATCTGTCTACCCTACGTCTGATTCTTTTATTTTTCACGGCACCCACATCCATTTGTCGGCATACTACACTCACAACGTCACGTTTTAATTTTGAAAAATTGCGTCGTTTGTTCATTTGGCATAGCTTCACCACTGGATTCCACGTATCAGCCAGCTTAAAACCATCTTCACGATTGAAATTAGGATATTTTTTAATTTCAATGGCCTCGCGAACTAATCTCGGCATATAATGGCGGTCCGTGGAAAGAACTTTCGGGCTATGAAGTTCTATCCAGTGTTGAGTTCCCTGCTGCAAAATGTGCTCCGCGATCGCAGATTTTTGTATGTCGTTGTGCTTGACAGCATTTATGTGTTCTGACACACGAGTTGCTATGGAACGCTTCGTTTGCCCAATATAAGAGCTTCCACAGCTGCAGTCAATTTTGTAAACGCCCGGACATTGATACGGTAAACGATCCTTCGGAGATCTTACCATGTTTATAATCCTTTGTAAGGGAGTGAAGACAGTTTTGATGCTATAATCGTTTCGCAGTAGCCTGCCTATTCTGTCCGTCACTCCCTTTACAAAGGGTAAATAGGCCTTTGGCCTTTCTACCTCCAAAGGTCGTTTATGGTGTCTCTGCTTGCTGACGGGTTTTGGGGATCTATGTCCATTCCGACGTAACACCTCTCTTACATGGGTTAACTCGTCCTGAACAGTTAGATCATCACATAAATCGTGAGCTCGACTGATCAATGCTGTCCCGACCGAGGCAAGGTGACGTGGATGATGATGAGACGAACCATGTAAATATCTGTCCGTATGTGTGGGTTTTCTATATACCGAATGACCAAAATTGCCATCAGATGTTAAATATATATGTACATCCAGGAAAGACATGCTTCTGTGTTTCTCCATTTCGTACGTGAAGGCTATTTTATGATGAATGCTATTCAATATGTATCCAATAAATCATATATGTATCCAAAGTTCGGACTTTCGGCCCTTTTTTGAGCGAGGAAAGTGCCACATTGTCTTCGGCTTAAATAAATGCGTATATTTTTTATTTCAATTCGAACTATTAGTTCCTGAGATTACCGCGTTCAATTAAACAAACACCAGCTGTATAATATTAGTTTAAATGGGTGAAACGTAGTAAATTCAAAGTGTATTGGAATGTAGTAATGATGCCAGAATGCTCAGGAGATATGACGTGTCGTAGTCGGAGGCAATTTACCGGTTGATTAGATTAAATCAATTTATCCCTGACAGTGAAATGGCTCTCTTCCTGCCGCTTCGGAACCTGACATTACAGCTCGTTATCGTGAAGAATTCGTCTAAATCGTCCCACTGGTCTAATACATAGTGGAAAGATTTCAAGTCGGATGTATTTAGGAAATGTTGGAATTTTGTAGAAATAAACCGATTTCCTGAAGTTATGGGTAACTGTATACGTTTCTATAATAAACTCCCACAAGACGTTGTAAAGATGTCAATTAACAAATTCAAAGTCTTTGTTAAAAGAAAGTTGATAGATATAAGTTGCAAGATTACCTAGACGATAGAAACGCGTGGGAGTGAACGAATTGCTCTAATTTTAATTAAAATATAGTAAACTAATATGTTATTGTAATGATGATGGTAAAAAAAAAACCCGACTGAGTTTGTTGTGGGTTCTTCTCGGATCAGGGCGCGAAGGAACCCTCGTAACTTTAGATTTTAAGCCGATCTTGATTACCATCATCAGACGTATATTAGAATCGGAGTGTGGAAAAAAATATATAATTTGACGATTCAAAAGTGCTCTAATATACCTACTTGAATAAAGATATTTTTGATTTTGATTTTATGGCATTTGGGTTATTGTAAAACATATTTAAAGTACTAGAAATTGGTGTAACACAAGTTTATTGACTTCCGGCTAGTGGTGGTATTGGTAGTATTGGAGAGGAGGCGAGAGTTGAGGTGCAGAGAGGAGAGTATAAGAGATTGGTACGCTATTAAGTGGCCTGGATGTGTTTACTATAAAGTATTACATTGTTGGTATACTGCTTCGTCACATTGGATCAACTAAAGTGGTTATAGTTACCCAACCCTTAAGAATAGTCATGTACTTTTTAAGGGGAACAATCCTTGGATAATCCAAAAATTGGATAAGATTAAGAATGACTATATTAGAGGAAGTGTGAAAGTAGCACCAGTGACTGAGAAGTTAAGGAGTGGAAGGTTAGCCTGGTATGGACATGTAATGAGAAGGGAGGACAGCCATGTATGTAAGAGGGTCCAAAATATGACGGTAAGCGGCAGGGCCGGGAGAGGGCGACCAAAAAAATTGGATGAATTGTGTGAAAGAGGATATGTGTATTAAGGGTGTGAATGTAGTAATGACAGCAGATAGAGTGAAGTGGCGAAAGGAAACATGCTGTGCCGACCCCACCTAGTGGGATAAGGGCAAGAAACAAAAAAAAAATCCTGTCATAAATGGTTTTTGCGAAATCTTATCCGTTTACGCAGTGTACGCAGCCAAAGCTCTCAAATGAGAAAAAATCCCTCGATTTAGAAACATTCTTCATTGGTGTACAGCTCCTTTTGGTTTTAGCTGTGATGATATAAATCCTAAATCTTCCTCGATAAATGGGCTATCTAAAACTGAAATAATTTTTCAAATCGGATTTGTAGTTAGTAGTTGTAGGTCTTAGTATAAATCCAAATTGCACTTACACAAATCAAATTCGCATTATTAAATTATATTATCATAATAACATTTTGGTCTCTGTGGGCTTGTGTTTGTTCTGGCTGTCTGTAACGTTTGAACCCATATAATTCCAGAAAGTTAGGAATAGTAATGTACACTACTTTTGTTTAAGACTCATTATAGCATTGTCATACTTAAATTGAGTCATTATGGTGTGAGAGATGGAGCACTTAGTTTGGTGAGTGATTAAGTTTAAAACAGAGTGAAAAATAGGTCAGTAGCAGCCTATTATCGTCCCACTGCTGGGCACAAGCCTCCTCATTCATATGAGAGAGGACTAATAGAGCATAGACCCACCACGCTGCTCCACTGCAGATTGGCAGGCATAGTACACAAGTGCACTTTTTTTTTTATTTTTTTTATTTTTATTTTTATTTTTTTTTATTGCTGACAGATTAGCGCTTGACTGTGATCTCACCTGATGGTAAGTGATGATACAGTCTAAGATGGAAGCGCGCTAATCTGTTAAGAGGCGATATACCTCTTACGGTTTCTACACAGCATCGTACCGGAACACAAATCTCTTTGTTTGGCGGTACGTTTTTGCTGGTAGGGTGGTAACTAGCCACGGCCGAAGCCTCCCACCAGTCCAGACTCAGACAAATTAGAAAATACAATTTCCTAAATTCGTCCTACCGGGGATCGAACCCGGGACCTCCGCTAGCAAAGCGAATACTCGCACCACTGCGCCAGCGAGGCCGTAAATACTCTCTATTCCTTCACTCTCATAGCCGTGTGACGGTAATACGACACAATCGGAGAGACCATCAGGGAAAGGACCGACGGCTTAACGTGCTCTCCGAGGCACGGGGGTGGATCACACCGCCAAATTTTTGCCAACTTCGGGCAAATATTGAAAAAAATCTTAGTAGAAAATTCAATATCTATTTAGAATTAGACCGACCCAAGACTCGAACCCAGGACCTCATATCTGTAGTCGAACGTGCTAACCACTAGACCAATGAGGCAGTAAAACAGAGTACAAAAGCTATTTGTAAATGGCGTAGAGTCGTTAGAGTCACCTATAAAAACGGGTGTTCCACAAGGATCAATACTTGTTCCTTTTTTGTTGTTAATGTCTATAAATGATGGTAAATGCGAAAAAGTGCTATTTGCTGAAGATACCTCCATGTTGTTTAAAAAAGATAGAGATAAAAAAAATTGTGATAATGTAAATAGTACCCTGCCCCTTGTCACACATTGGTTTTCACGTAATAATTTAATATTAAACTCTGCAAAGAATGAGTGTGTTGAATTCACTTTGCCAAATTCAAACTGGTGGTCCACTAAATAATGTTAAGTGCATAGTGTTTTTAGAAATAACCGTAGACATTAGGCTCCTGGAGAATCCACGTAAAGTGTGTCAAGTATGTTCAGCAGCATTTGTTGTCAAAGATGGTGTACTTAGCTTATTTCATATGATTATGTCATTTAAAACTTCTTTTAGAGCCTACTATAGTGAAGAATATTTTGATTTCGATTTTGAAAAAACAAATTGCGATGGTAAATGTACGTTTTTAGAAAAAAAATTGTATACTTAAGTGTTTAAGAGTACGGGCAAATGAAAATGTGATTAAAACAGTTTATTTTCCCTAAATCACTCCGTCTTAAATAAGCTTAAGTAAGAATTTCGCCAATAGAGTTAACAGGCTTTTTCGTCTGAAGTCGGCCTTGACCCTGTCTTTAGCGGGGTGTCGGATGTAGGGACTTATGAATAAGACGAGGACGTGAGAAGAGGCCCTTCTTGTTGTTTAAAGCTAAAATTACATGTGAAATAGGGCTTTTAGTTACTTTTTTTTATCCCTTGTATTATTTTCTACCAGCTTCATAGCTAAAATACAATTACTAGAATAACAGAGCTAGTTGCCAGTATCTTTTCGAAAGATTAAACCTAGAAAATCGATGTTAAATCCAATACCAACGAAGAGACTTGACAGTCTAAAGAAATAGCTTGAGATGAAAGTAATTCTTTTTTTTTTGAGGTTCGTAATCATGGCAATAGACTCGATGACAATCTACAAACAGACTTAGGAGTGTAAGCCCCATATATAGGTGTATGCAGACGTGAATACGTCTGAGGCAATTCAAAAAACAAGTGATAACAAAATCGGGGGATACAGTTTGTTGTTGTAGCTACATATCTATCACGTCCATCCGAAATTCAATTACTTCACCAGATAGCTAAAAGATCAGATGTGGTATAAAAGAAGATGTAGTGACTAAAATTGAGAAATGTATGTTTAGATGGTTTGGGCATGTAGAGAGAATGAATGAAAGGAGACTGACAAAAATGATTTATGAGTCAAGAGTGAATAGGAAAGTTGGAAGGGAAAGACCAAGGCGAACGTTCCTGGACCAAATCCAAGAAATTTTAAATTAGGGCCAAGTCAAGAGTACTCTACACCGAAGAACTTGTATGAAAGGTTTAATGAGAATGGAAGAAGCGAAGGAGATATGCAAGGATCGTGGCAAGTGGAAGGACGTGGTATCTGCCTACCCCTATGGGAATGAGGCGTTTTTTTTCTTCTCGCTGGGAAATGCTTTTATGCACTGACCCCGATCGTGTGTCAGGAGTGTGGGACTCGGCGAACAAGCAGACCTCGCAATACCCACTAAAACCACCACCAGGGTTTCAACTTTCACATTCATCCCTGGTGTCCCGGATGAATCCGACTGAGGATTCTCGACGATGGAAGGACACGCTTACAGACTCTGCCTTGTAGCCCGCCTTCTCCGGCGGTATGACGGAGCATCCATTGCAATCTCCCTCTCACGTTCGTGGGCCTCCTTCACTGAGATGATCGTCTCACAAGAGAGCCACTCCCGCCCAGCACCTCTCACTAGAGAGCATTGCGCCTACAACGCTGTCCAGTGAGAGGTCATGGGAATGAGGCGTGATGTTATGTATGTAACTGTCTGTTGATATCGATGTCTGAAAGCAACCACTTAGTAACTGGCAAAATAAGAAGCAATGTATAATGCTTCCTACCTTATTCTCTCCCACGTTCAATGAATTTATGTGTCTGTCGCTTTTTCGTTTCATCAACTGTCAAATCACAACGACGCTAAAGAAATTTCAAACGCATAGATTTACAAAAATTTAAACAGTGAACCGTCATTAGCTTCACTCCTCTATGTAGCTTTGTTTCCCAAACATGTTATAAGAAAGCACTTGAGCCAGAAACAATAGGTGTTCGCAGTAAAGCCTTAAGCCTTATTCACTGGATACCTGCTTGTTCTAATGAGGCACTTGATTTTAACAAAGATTTCGTACCCTTAACTTTATTGTGCTGATATAATCTCATGGTTTGTATACGCCGGTTTTTGTTACAAAAATAAGTATTTACATTTTATTACGGTTTAGACCATGTACTTTAAGTGTAGTAATAAAATAAGCATGAGCCGGTGGTTAGAGATCTTCTGAAAGATGAGGCGTGTGAATTCACCGAGGCTGGTTTTTCTGATTAAATAATTGATTGAGTATTCTGTATTATATATGTTTTGAAACGCCAAATTTCTGCCATCACCTCAACTCACCTTGATAGACCTCAAAGACTCAATAATACAGAATCTTGATTGAGAAAGAATGATAAGAGATAAAGAAGACAAACATTTCAAGATACGAGTGATAGGTAAACTGGATTGCTAACTCATACTGGAGGTTGGCTACCATTTTGCCTATTCCTATAAACAGTATTTTGTAAGTATTGACTTCATCTAGAGGAATACCCTAGAAAAAGTCAGACGTCCTACTATCTTACCCCGTATTTATACCTGGAGCAGTTGATACTTTTTGTTACGCATTATATGTCCCAGGTATTGAAGCTTGTGTGTCTTTAGGATTTTTTAGTCTTCTGCCTATATGTTCCTGTAGCCTGTAAGCTATTGCTCATATTTTAATAAAAGTAAGAAGATATCGCTGAAGGAGTCAAATGAAAGGCAGAGGGTTGACACTATGATCTTCTTCTCCGGCGAAGGAGGTTCGGAGGTAGAACGTTTGCGCGTCTCCTATCCTTTCCCAAGTACAGACTCCAATGTAAGTTATGGATTGCTGATAACAGACTCCAAGAAAAATCTTGGATTACTGATAACAGACTCCAAGGAAAGTCTTGGATTTCTGATAACAGACTCCAAGGTAAGTTATGGAATGCTGATAACAGATTTCGAGGTAAATCCTGGATTACTGATAACAGATGCCAGGGAAAGTCTTGGATTACTGATAACAGACTCCAAGGTAAGTCCTGGATTGCTGATAGCCGACTCCAAACTAAGGCTTGGATTACTGATAACAGACTCCTAGGTAAGTCTTAAATTACTGATAACAGGCTCCAAGGTAAGTCCTGGATGGTCGCTAAAGGAGTTTAAGATAATTTCTGGATTCTTATTAAGAAAGTTAAGACTACATCGTGGATTCACGACAAATGATCATATCCAGAGTAATTTATTCGTATGCTTCCTTTGTTAGTATCGATTAGTCTCCGAGAAGGCGCTAAACGATCCGTATTGAGTGTTCGTGCGATTAATTAAGCCCCGGGTATCGGAGTCGGGTCCGACCTCCAATAATTAATTCAATTCCATCAATTTCAACTGTCTTTCTTCTGTAAAATTATGCGGGTAAAAAGGTTACCCTTGTCGACGTAAATCATTCATTATTCATATAAATAGGTTATTTCTTAACATTCCAAAAATGTAAATGAATACTTATTGCTTTTTCTCTTATTATAATTATCAATCTTCTGTATATATAATTGTAAGTGCGTGTGTATGTCACTAAAATCGATTTTGATCTGATAATTTAACCATATATCCGCGTGGTCATGAACTACGCGGGTAAAACCTCCGGGAACGACTATTATATATAGTATAGTGTAAAAGATCACTCACTCACTCTTAATTACTTCTTCTCATGAGATTTTTAACACTAGATTTGCTTGAAATTTAAGTGTTTCAAGGACCTTATGCTTAGATGGTTTGGGCACGAAGAGAGAATGAATGAAAGGAGACAAAAAGTATTTATGAGTCAAGAGTGAATGGGAAATTTGGAAGGCGAAGACCAAGGCGAACGTTCCTGGATTCGAACGTCAAGAGTACTCTAAACCGACGAACTGGTATGAAAGGTTTAATGAGAATGTAAGAAGCGAAGGAGATATGTAAGGATCATGGCAAGTGGAAGGACGTGGTCTCTGCCAATCCCGAAAGGAATGCGGCGTGATGCTATGTATTTACTAAGGACCTTTACCTATATTCCCTCGGGATCAGTCACAGTAGAGCTAGATACTAATCTGGTTAGGGCTGTGATTGATTTGTTTCTGGAATATATCAATATTTTTGAAGTGAAACTTCTTTTGGTGCATTAGGGAATAACTTGCGTTACCTATTATATCTATTGTTCTCTTTTACACTTAGAAGAATTTAAGTAAATACAATAGCCAAAGAAATTCCACCCTTTACACTTGATAGCCACTGTTATTATATTATTAGATTACTATTTCTATTACTATTTTCATTTGTAAGAGTAATTATTTTTCGAATGGGAAGGTTTACAAGGCAGAGATAATTGATGGTAATGCAGGAGAACGAGGTTGATGTCATGAGAAGAGTAAGTGTGAGATATAATTTTGAAGAATAGGTAAAATGACCTCAGCAGTTTCTCAACAAGTGGGCCTGAAAATGAACATGGTTAAGATAAAAAATATGTCTAATATCCATGTATCATCACACCCAGTCATCGTTGGGAATGCAGCTCTCGAAATTGTTGACGAGTACACACCTGGGACACATAGTCCAGCTAGGTAGGTCCAATTTCGAGAAGGAGATCAACCGCCGAATCCAAGTCGGCCGGGCAGTGTTCGGGAAACTACGCCATATATTTTCGTCCGATATTCCTCAGTGCCTTAAGACCAAAATCTTCGAACAGTGCGTGTTGTCAGTAATGACCTACGATTCTGAGACGTGGTCGCGGACTATGGGCCTCATGCGGAAGCTCAGAATCACTCAGCGTGCGATGGAGAGGGCTATGTATGGAGTTTCTCTACGTGATTGAATTAGAAATGAAGAGATCCGTAGTAGAACCAAAGTCACCGACATAGTACTACGAATCGCAAATTTGAAGTGGCAATGGGCGGGGCACATAGTCCGAAGGACCGATGGATGTAGGGAGATCCCCCACAAGGTGGACCGATGACATAAAGAGAGTCGCCGGTAGCCGCTGGAGTCAGGCGACGCAAGATCCGGCCTTGTGGACGTCATTACGTGAGACCTATGTCCAGCAGTGGACGTCCATCGGTTGAAGCGACGACGACGACTTTGTTTGCCCGTGTCAACTACTAGTAGACATGATACCATAGTACTGTGTCAACTCTGGCAATATAAGCATCTCTTTCTTTTGAAGTCATAATGTGTGTTATATATTTGCCTTCTTGGTAACTGTCATAGCACAATATCCGCAGAGATAAAAAAACAAAAAATACGTCAGTTACTAAGCCACCGTTACTAACGGTGCGTGTGTCGAGTCGAAATTCGTTAAGTTTTTTTTTAGTACTTAGTTTTATTTGTGTTTTTGATTATATAAGTGATGTGAAAAACAATGGAAACCCTTGAGATAAGTTTTAATTTTTAAGATATGAGCTTATACAAGACGGACTTTTTTCACTATCTCTAAATTTAGCGCAACATGACGCTACACCAGACTCTTAATTTAATAAACGAAGATCACATTGTATAGTTTGACTATTAGCAAACAAAAAAATCATGACATTTGGTAGTCTTTCTGTTATTTCTGTTAACCAAGCGCGGACAGATTACTGCGTTAGCAAAAAACACAGACGGACATTCAAACGGTTATGTCAAGTGAAGTAGCGTGATCCAGCTAGCAAGGTATAAATCAAACGATATTGCATTAAATGTGGGTGTAGCCGGTCATAATTGATAAGGCCGTGTTCCTTTTAGCCAGTTGTTTGTGAGTCTTCCGCCATCAATATCAATCAGAGGCAGTCATGCAATACAGTTTACGCTCGCTGGCGCCTGATCAATAAACTCCTGTTATTTTATTGTCACCTTAATAAACTACAATATTTCCATACATAAATCACTAAAAAACCTTTGGAATTGACGTAATTATTATCGAGGTTCATAAGTTTATGAAGTGGGTACTTCCCCTCGGCTTTCTGAGGGCGGTACTTTCCCTGTTTGTCAAGGAGTCATGTATAATAATAATGTTAAAAGTGCGTGCGTACAAGGTACACATGTCAGAAGTGAAACATCTTTGGCACACTAAAACTTTAGATTTCCGAGAGTTTAATGGAGGAATGTTAGGAATTTAATGAATTTAATCGCCATTAAAATATTAAAATTGTCGAAAATTAGTATCAATAATTGACTCATGCGGAAGCTCAGAGTCACTCAGCGTGCGATGGAGAGGGCTATGCTCGGAGTTTCTCTACGTGATCGAATCAGAAATGAGGAGATCCGTAGCAGAACCAAAGTCACCGATATAGCCCTACAAATCGCGAATCTGAAGTGGCAATGGGCGGGGAACACAGTCTGAAGGACCGATGGACGTTGGGGGCCGAAGGTGCTGCAGTGGCGACCCCGCACCGGACGCCGCAGTGTAGGCAGTTCCCCCAAAAGGTAGACCGATGATATAAAGAGGGTCGCCGGTAGCGACCAGCTTAAGTAGAGTCAGGCGGCGCAAGATCGGGTCTTATGGAGGTTATTACGTGAGACTTATGTCCAGCAGTGGACGTCCATCGGTTGAAGCGACGACGACGAAAAGCACGTATTCTCACCCCTGGTCTCCTCTTTCGGGCAGAGTTTGCCTCTGCTTCGGCTTCTCTCTCCCTGTCTGATGTTTCATTCTGTGAGATGACATTCTTGATATAAAGACGGTCGCCGGTAGCCGCTGGAGCCAGGCGGCACAAGATCGGGCCTTGTGGACGTCATTACGTGAGACCAATGTCCAGCAGTAGACGTCCATCGGATGAAGCGACGACGACGACGACGAGTATAAATAATTTATTGAAATCTCAAATGACGAATTGCAACGTGTTTTTGTCAATGTTAGAAATTAGAATTTATGAAATATTTATGAAGTGAAACTTCTTTAGAATCGTTGTGATTTCAAATCGGATGCAACGGAAAAAACGACAGGTAACGACAAATACAAAAATGTTTAGGATGAAACCGGCAAAGGATGAGACAGAAATATACACACTATTTTATGTTATCGGTCTTCTTCGGATTTATTCTGTGTATTAGTTCAGGAGTAGCCAACTAGCGGCCCGCGGACCTCAGTTTGACAACCCCTGGGTTAATGTACACTTACAATACGGTGGCGGAGTGTCCAGCTTGGGAGCCACAACGGCATCTCTTGATGTTCACAATTGGAAGTGACCTTTCGCTGTCGAAAATAATTAACATAATGATCGGCAGCGAAATGGAATGGGGGGCGGTTGCTTCTTTCTGTGAGACTGTCATCTTGCAGAAAGAGGCGCTGGGGAGGGGACGCGATGCCGTAATTTCCCTCGTCGCAATCATAGGACGGTAGGGGGCAGAAGGCGTGCGTTCGCCCGCCTGCAATCCCTTAGTCCAATGCTTTTGCGATCTTCTGGCCCCCTATTTCAGATGCAGAGGGCTCCGCTGGGTATTAGTGGGTATTCTAGAAACAGCGAATCCCACACTCCGTACGTAAATTTATTTCTTTCCCAGCGAAAAAACAAAACACTCACATCAGAGTGGATTTATTATGTGGCCTTGTCGTATTGGTTCTGTGTATTAGATCTAGAGTGGCCAACTAGCTACCCGCGGGTCGTAGGTTGACGACCCCTGCACTAAACTCACTTCACTAAGTAGATTATTTCGAGGTCGTTGTTCAAAAAGATAAAAATATATATGTCGGGGAATAAGAGAGAAGGAAAGCATAAAGCAAAGGGGCCGACATCGTCATTAGTGGCATCCATAATTCGATCTCCATATTGTGGGCTTTGGTGGGTAATGTTGGTGCAATCAAACACTAAGTTAATTAACTCGGATTATAATTTTCAATCACTTAATGTTCCCGATAACAATATACACAAAAACATTAACAATAATAGCTAGGAACGCGACAGTTTCAATAGTCGACCGCTGTGGCGGACCGTCACCCGAGAACTGGAGATACGCGATAAATTTATAATTTGTATTAATCTTCGATACATTTTAATTTTATTAAACGATTAAATGTCGAGTGGTAAATATTGAAACTACTTAACCTACAAACGAATAACCATAAAACGCTGCTCATCTTCGTGAGGCTAATCACGCGTTTCATCCGTGAAAATTTTACCCTCATTCGCCTAAAGAAGTTTCACTTCAAAAATCAGAATTGTCATGATAAAGTGACATTGATGTTTGTTATAAATGATTACAGATTAAAAGGAACAGGTCCACAGATAAGTTGAGGCTGTAATGTCATGTTCCAGTTTGATATTTAATCTGTAGGTATGAGGGTCGTTGACCCCGTGTGGGCGATCCAGACTGAGGGGTGTTGCGACACGGACATGCATTCCAGACACGTTTCGGGTGTAGATACCGCGGACTGAAATATGGACTATTTTATCGGACAAGAAGCTTAATTACAGATTTAATTTTACTTTAAGCATTTTTGTTAGATACCCGTTTGTTTTCAAATCATTTAATTCCTTATACATTATTAGATCTAATGAAAGTTATTCGCGTAACTCTGCGTCATTAAAGACAAACTTGATATTTATAAATAGGGCTATAGTTAGTTAACCATAGAAGATAGACGTGTACTATCTTTGACTCTTTTTTAGATATGTTTAAGAGGAACAATTCCGTCATAGATGATTAATGCGTAATTTTAATCGTTTACGCAGCGTGAGTAACGGAAGCTCTCAAAATGAATAGATTAGAGAAATAGGCAATATGTATTGTCTGTCGTGGTTAGAGTTTATTGTAACACAATTTAATGTATGCAATGTAAGTTAGAAAATTAAATGGGTATAGTGAGTTATCCTTAAAAGATAGATAAATGCCGTTGTAAAATTTTTTGTAGATCTATAAAAGAGGAATTATGCTGTCCTACATTGTTTTGTTATATCTCTAAGGAATTAGGCAGTGTTTTCAATGAAAGCTCCCAATCGCCTTAATTTTAACACAACACTTCAAACAATTATAGTCATATTTATACCAATTTACACAAAAGCTTGACATTTTATGTATCTAAATCTTCCTTAGGAGTCACTCTATTTATTAGTGAAAACAACATGAAAATCCCTTCAGTAGTTTTTGAGTTATTGGAGGGAAAACACACGCACAACGATTTCCATTTATATATAAAATTGTTGGTAAGTTTTACGTAAGGATTTTTGTTTTGTCTACCCAGGATTCGAATCCGTGACTCTAAATTCGAATCCACGTATCTAATAGGTCATCTTGGCTCCCTTAAAGTGCCCTATTGCTACAATTTAAGCCCACATGCGCCTACGCATACCATATATGGATATATTAGTTAGTTCGGCCTCAATACAGACGCTGTGAGAATGTTTTTTCCAATTAAGCTATGTCAGTTAATGTGACATAAGTAAACAGCAATTGGAGTTGCGATAGCAATCATAAATACGTACAATTTCAGGTTTTTTATACCTTCAAATACTAGAGCCGACATAAATTAATATATTAGTGAGAATTCTGATGGTGTCCTCTGTATTAAAATCCTCTAATTTTAGATATTAAGTCGACTCCGTCATTCATAAAGTTGTATTTTAAATTGGTTTATTAATAATGAATGGTTTTGCTTAACGGGCAACAGCGAAAATACATATTTAAATCGTCAAGTTGTCCCTTTTTATTATAAAAACACCAACTCATATTAACTAACCACTTTTATTCACTTCACTATCTTAATTTACACAACTTGCTCTAAATTTGCACAACTTGCTGTATCAACATTTACACAACTTGCTCTATGTATATTTACTTAACTTGCTCTGTCTAAATTTAGACAACTTAGTCTATCAAAATTTACACAACTTGCTCTATGTATATTAACATAACTTGCTCTATCTAAATTTAGACAACTTGCTCTACGTATATTTACATAACTTGCTCTATCTAAATTTAGACAACTTAGTCTATCTAAATTTACACAACTTGCTCTACGTATATTTATACAACTTGCTTTATCTAAATTTACATAACTTGCTCTATCTAAATTTAGACAACTCAATCTATCAAAATTTACACAACTTGCTATATTTAAATTTACAAAATTTGTTCTATCTAAATTTACACAACTTGCACTGTACTTATATTTACTTCACTATTTTAATTTACACAATTTTAACGTAAAACAACCTCACCACAAGGCAGCACGAGAAGTCTCTGGTTCGATTGTTGTACACTTAAAGTAACTTCGTATTGCATAATATTTCGTTATATTCCACAATGTTTCAGTAATTTTGAGTGTTGCCACTATATTGCTTAATAATTCACAATATATTACGAGTTATCAGTGTTGCTACTTAATAATTTGTAAGGAGTCTACTATCGTTTCGGAAGACGTTTTTCGGTACATTTTCAACATCATAATTTAGTTTAAACATCATTCTCCACAACAGAATAGACCCCTCTATGTAAGAAATGGGTGGATTTAAATGGAATGCGATAATTAAACATTATTTTTAATCACTTGTCGTTTCCTTTAACACGAGTTAATGAAGACTTTAATATAATTGTAAATAAAAAAATAATTTAAATTATAATAAGTTTCAACAGGAATCACAGTTAAGTTGGTTGATAAAGTTAATTAAGTTACAGGACATGGTAAATATTATGAATGAAACTTTGAAAGGGAAAGGAATGAAAGTGAATGTAAACAAAACGAAGATGGAGAACAAGTGGAAGAGGTGAAAGAATTTGTATAGTTGGGATCTAAATTTACAAAAGATGGAACATGTGACAGTGACATTGAGAGTGAATGCAGGGGATATGATAAATGGTGCTCTGCACGCCTTTGTGAATAGCCAGATGGTGTCTCAAAGGGTACAAGTTGGGTATGGCAGAAGAAGCACAAAAGTAAAATAAATGCGGTGGAGATTAGAGCGTTGAGAAGTATGAGTGGATTGATACTGAGTGACAGAGTAAGAAATAGTGTGATAAGAGTACGTTGTGGTATAAAAGAAGATGTATTGACTAAAATTGAGAAAGGTATGCTTAGATGGTTTGGGCATGTAGAGAGAATGAATGAAAGGAGACTGACAAAAAGTTGGAAGACCAAGGCAAACGTTGCTAAACCAAATCCAGGACATTTTAAATAAGAGCCAGGTCAAGAGTACTCTAAACCGACGAAATTGTATGAAAGGTTTAATGAGAATGAAAGAAGCGAAGGAGATTGCCTACCCCTATGGGAATGAGGTGTGATGCTATGTATGTATCTCTATCATTGATATTTTCGTTTGATTTAGCTGTACTAACATGATGAAGCGTAAATAATGCTAACAGAACATTTAAAAATTATTTTCTTATTAATTAGGATTGATTTTCTTCAGTCCCATCATCAAAGGTGTCTCTAGTTCTATTGTCTGTCTGTATAGGTGTGAATATAAAGTGATTCTTCTAATAAGCATTTAAATAACATTAGATCTACTTGCACCAGTTAATATTCATCGAGTCTGTTCGCTGAGAGAACAATGGCGGACAATGTACACGTTATATTTGTTTTCGTTTGAATAAAGCGTTCATTATAAACCATACATTGTTTCTGTATTAATTTGCATCGATAACATATCAACTCGGTTATTGTAACGTGTCATCGCATTAACTCTCGACATCATAATTTGCACCTAATTACTATGCGAAAAACTGCGTCATTGGTCTAGTGGCTAGCGTCTTCGACTACAGACATGAGGTCCTGGATTGAGTTTTCTATTAAGATTTTCTCAATTTTTGGGTATAGCAGAAGAATCACAAAAGTAAAATAAATGCGGTAGAGATGAGAGCGTTGAGAAGCATGAGTGGATTAAAACTGAGTGACAGAGTAAGAAATAGTGTGATAAGAGAACGTTGTGGTATAAAAGAAGACGTAGTGACTAAAATTGAGAAAGGTATGCTTAGATGGTTTGGGCATGTAGAGAGAATGAATGAAAGGAGACTGACAAAAAGGATTTATGAGTCAAGAGTGAATGCGAAAGTTGGAAGGGGAAGACCAAGGCGAACGTTCCTGGACCAAATCCAGGACATTTTAAATAACGGCCAGGTCAAGAGTACTCTAAACCGACGAACTTGTATGAAAGGTTTAATGAGAATGAAAGAAGCGAAGGAGATATGCAAGGATCGTGGCAAGTGGAAGGATGTTGTCTCTGCCTACCCCTATCGGAATGAGGTGTGATGCTATGTATTTTCTTAATATTTGCCCGAAGTTGGGAAGTTGGCGGTGTGATCCACCCCCGTGCCTCGGAGAGCACGTTAAGTCGTCGGCCCTGAGCTTGATCTCTCTCCGCGAGTGTCGAATTTCCGTCACATCGGACTATGAGAGTGAAGGAATAGATCGTGCACTTATGTGCTATGCCTGCCAATTCGCAGTGGAGCAGCGTGGTGGGTCTACGCTCTAAAAGCCCTCGCTCCTCGGAGTGAGGAGGCCTATGCCCAGCAGTGGGACGTAATTGGACTGCTACTTACTTACGATTTAGTGCAATGACGAACCTTATCCTATATTTAAAATATATAATAAATTATTTTATAGAGATATATATTATATATAAATTTTGAGGCATACGCAACAAGTTAGTATTTATTTAATAGAAAGACTGTATACCGCTTCGTTACGTAATGCGTTACGGCGCCATTCTGTCCAGCTTCTCTTTCTCTCACGCAGTAGGCAGGCTCTCCTCTCTCACTCTAATCTAGCGCTAACAGCGCCAGCCGTATTGCGGACTGACGCTTCCCCCTCTCTCTACTCTATGTTTAGTGTGCCATTGGAGTAGATATATACCGTTGATAGTGAGCAATATAATCTAAAACTTAAACAATAAAAGATTTTCTTAATAAATATCCTTTCCATAGATTATCATAGATCATATCAAAATATAAGTAAGTAGCAGCCCTTTAACGTCCCACTGCTGGGCACAGGCCTCCTCACTCCAAGGAGCGAGGGTTTTTAGAGCATAGACCCACCACGCTGCTCCACTGCGGATTGGCAGGCATAGTACACAAGTGCACTCTCTATTCCTTCACTCTCATAGTCCGATGTGACGGGAATCCGACACGACCGGAGAGAGATCAGGCGCAGGACCGACGGCTTAACGTGCTCTCCGAGGCACGGGGGTGGATCACACCGCCAACTTCCCAACTTCGGGCAAATATTGAGAAAATCTTAATAGAAAACTCAATATTGGTTTTTGAATTGGCCCAACCTGGGACTCGAACCCAGGACCTCATGTCTGTAGTCGAACATGCTAACCACTAGACCAATGAGGCAGTATATCATATTAATATACATAAATTTTAAATACCAGCCTAATTTTTTCTCAAGTTAAACATTTTCAATATTAAATAGCTTAACTTACAACTCCCAGGGTCTAGAGACGAACTATTCCTGCTAAAGTTCAGCTCTCGGTGTCAATATCCTATACTTTAAATAGATTGCAATGCGGTAGATAAATGCATATAGTAATGTACTGGGATAATATTAGATAAGATATGTAGACTAGCTTCTTAATGCGATTTCGTCTGCGTTAACTGTAAATTGTGGTTTGATAGAAACAGTAATGCCGCCTACGTTAAATGAAAAATAACTGCGACACTTATATCTAGTATCTATACCTCAAATAATCCAGCAAAAGCGAAGCTGAACCTCTACGGGGCGTTTGTCACTCTATCTGGTACTTCTTCTCGGAGTACTAGAGGAGACGGCTGAAGACCCAGCAGAAAAGTACTTAGAATGATAATAGAAGAACGTCAGAAGTGACCATGTGGCCTCAGTATCCTCATAACATTTGAAGCCCGCACCGATATCTTCATAACATTTATTGCCCAACCAATATCTTCATAACATATATTGCCCCAACCAATATCTTCATAACATTTATTGCCGACACCAATATCTTCATAACATTTATTGCCCCAACCAATATCTTCATAACATATATTGCCCCAACCAATATCTTCATAACATTTATTGTCCGCACCAATAT
>JACTOM010000905.1:944418-962642 GCA_015832385.1 Elymnias hypermnestra
TCCTTCCACTTGCCACGATCCTTGCATATCTCCTTCGCTTCTTTCATTCTCATTAAACCTTTCATACAAGTTCGTCGGTTTAGAGTACTCTTGACCTGGCCGTTATTTAAAATGTCCTGGATTTGGTCCAGGAACGTTCGCCTTGGTCTTCCCCTTCCAACTTTGCAGTTATGCACAGCACATAACCCATTGAAGTATTTATACGTATGTTTTTAATTTGTAAAGCAATTTGCCTAAATTAATGAAAATGCTACCCATTCAACGCAAACGAAGTCGCGGGTTCAGCTTGTAATTAATAAATCGTCGGGTAAGTAGTAATGAATAAAGAATAAATTAATTTCCATGTTTCTATGACCAAAGACATACTTTAAAGTAGTCTTAAAGTAAGTCCTATTTACATTTTACTTACACATTCCTTTAGAGTGCGAAACGTTGAGGTTTTCAGACAACACTTGACTTGGAAACTGAAACTCTTAGAAAAGGGGCTCTTGTAAAAACCGTCTCTCTTTAACAATAAAAGGCAATGCAACGTAGACTGGGACAGCTCCTTTTTAAAAACATCTGCTAAGGTTGTTTTAATTGCTGACAGGGTTGCGTTAGACTGTAATCTCACGAGATGGTAAGTAAGCATTATATTGAAGAAAGATCAGGACTCTCCCACAAATATCTTTGTTAAATAATTATTTATTGGACTGCGATATCACCTTATGGTAAGTGGTGATACGTTTAATTTTTCTTCAGAAATGATTTCAGAAAGTTCTCATTTTAAGTAGGAAAATTGGGCGTCTGAAATGTGTAAAACTACTTATGACAAGTAAGTAAGTAGCAGCCCATTAATGCCCCACTGCTGGGCACAGGCCTCCTTACGCATATTGCTGACAGATTAGCGCTTGACTGTGATCTCACCTGATGGTAAGTGATGATACAGTCTAAGATGGAAGCGCGCTAATCTGTTAAGAGGCGATATACCCCTTACGGTTTCTACACAGCATCGTACCGGAACACAAATCTCTTTGTTTGGCGGTACGTTTTTGCTGGTAGGGTGGTAACTAGCCACGGCCGAAGCCTCCCACCAGTCCAGACTCAGACAAATTAGAAAATACAATTTCCTAAATTCGTCCTACCGGGGATCGAACCCGGGACCTCCGCTAGCAAAGCGAATACTCGGACCACTGCGCCAGCGAGGCCGTCAAAGTAATTTACCTCTTGTGATTTCTACACAGCATCTTCAGAACACAAATCTCTTTCTTAGTGACACGTTGCTGTTAGGGTATATTTGCTTCGCTCTTGCCTCCGCTTGTTAAATCTCTTATATCCTCTAAGATATCCATTTTAATGAAATACTGTTTAGGACAATTTTGATCTACATTAAACATACAATATATGTAATGTGTTAAATTGGATAATAAATTATACTGTATTGTATAAAATAGCTTGGTAAAAAACTTATATATTTTTGTAATATGTAAAAGATAAAAATGGTTACTGTGGGTTAGCTTTTACATGGTTGTACAGAGCACATGGCGCAGTGACCTTCCAACTCGCGCAGGTTCCACAGTGGCTTTGGCAAGTACCTGTGTGGAGTGGCAAGGTGTGAGCCTACCGAGGTGTTCCACGAGTGTGACTGTGCCGTTGACACGGCCCAACACAGGCTTGAGGCTTGCCCAGCTTGGACTGTTCAGCGTGCCACGCTGTGGCGGTTATTGGTGCGGTTATCTCTCGCTCCCCACCGTCATTAGAATGGTGGCGAACGTGACCACTTCGACCGTTCGCAGGAGAAGGCCGGGAAGGAGGCGAGAGTGGTGACCTTTGGTTAACGGAAGCGGGGTCCGCTGCCCAACAAAGAAAGGTCTCGCGAGGTGGTTGATGGCTTGCCCAGTGCTCCAAGCAATTTACCTTCGGAGTAAGTTTTGGTCATTGACCGTTCTCGTGACCCCGTCTCCGAGCGATGTAAGAGCACCGCAGGGTTGTAGCCGGTATGAGTCCGGCATACCCTGGAACATCCTCCCGAGTATTCCAGGTATCCACGAGGATTTCCCAGCGTTAAAAAAATTATTAATAAGTAAATATTACCGTGGACTTTCTATCGATATTTTAAACATAAACGTTTATCACGTCATCACGTTACAAATCTTAAATTTTTTTGCCGATTTGAATACTATAATATCTATGTATTATACATATAAACCTTCCTCTTGAATCAGTCTATCTATCACTGAAAACTGCATTGAAATCTGTTGAATAATATAAAAGATTTACGGTAACAAACAGCGGAAGCGACTTCATTTTGTACTGTGTAAAGAAAATTAACGTTATGTAACAAGCAAAATAAGTCTGTCAAACAATGCATGTGAATAATTGAATATTAATTAGACGTCCATGTATATAAGCGATGTCTGAGATAGATACGACATCGTGACAGATGATTGATGACATCCTGTGTCAGTTCGGTTGTATTATTGACACCATGATGGAAAAGCTTAAAAATACAAAGTTATAAAGCTTAAAACATCAACATATAACAGTAAAACGATGATTATCATATTCAATAAATAAAAAAAGTGAACGACAATTTCTATTTTAGTAAGAAATGTGGTCAAAACTTAAGCGGATCAGAAATAATTCGTAATGAAACGAACGCGACCATTACGCCCAGATTTCCGCCCAATATTATAGTTGCGTTCAGAAATTGTTGGTTGTCAATGTCAAATGTCAAAATTGACACTATGATGGAAAAGTTCTAAAATACAAAGTAATAATGCTAACAATTTTTACATAATAGTAAAACGGTGTTTTTCATATTCAATAAATAAAAAAGCTGAATGATAAATGCAGACTGTTTCAACTTCAGTAAGAAATGCGGTCAAAATTTAATCGGAAAATAAATATTTCGTCATAATAAAACGCGACCTTTGCGCCTGAAATCCCGTCGTTGTTGTTTTCTTGCCCAAATCCCACTAGGTGGGGTCGGCACAGCATGTTTCCTTTCGCCACTTCACTCTATCCGCTGTCATTTCTACATTCACACCCTTAATACACATATCCTCTTTCACACATTTCATCCACACTTTTTTTGGTCGCCCTCTCCCGGCCCTGCCGCTTACCATCATATTTAGAACCCTCTTACATACATGGCTATCCTCCCTTCTCATTACATGTCCATACCAGGCTAACCTTCCACTCCTTAACTTCTCGGTCACTGGTGCTACTTTCACACTTCCTCTAATATACTCATTCTTAATCTTATCCAATTTTGTCACTCCACACATCCATCTCAACATTCGCATCTCCGCTGCATGCAATTTCCTTTCATTCTCCTCTTTGGTGGCCCAGCACTCTGATCCATACAGGATGACAGGTCTTACAATCGTCTTATAAATCTTCCCCATTAAGTCCGTTAAATATTATATTATATCCGTCAAAGTCCGTTAAATATTATAGTTGCGTTCAGAAATTGTTGGTTGTCAAATCAATAAAACAAACTTACAAATACAAAACAAACTTAAAAATATAATATATCTGTAAGTTTGTTTTATTGATTTTTAGTGAATCTGAAGTAAACAAACAAATTTGTCTCAATATGTGTACACCTAAAAACGTGTTGCTCATATGTTATAACACCGTTTAAATGAAACAACTTTACAAAGTTAAATTTACAATAACATCGCCACACCCCCCGGGATCGAACCCAAAACCCTTATACCACCGCTTCACACATAATTCACCTTTCAAATATTGCAATGCAGCAACAAACGTAAGGTCATTGACATTTGATTACAGACAGTTATATATTTTTCCAAAAATCGCACTCTTACTGTAAGCCGTTGAGGAGATCCATTGATCTCCATAATTAACTACGACTAGCACTTGACCATACCGAAGTTACGGTAGGCAACTCAAATATCTGCATAGCCTAGAAGATTATGTCGAGTATCGTTCATTTGCTCCTAAGAATTGAAGGATTCCATCATCAGAACCTAACCAAACTATCACAAAACAACCCTTAAAGTATATCCTTTCCAATAAAGAAAGAATCTTTGAAATCGGTAGGCGTGATCTTGAGTTATTCGTCCATTTGTCGCGCACATGCTTATGCAAATTTAACACTTATCCAGTTTTCTCATGGATGCCATCATCAGAACTGGATTTAAAAAAAATGGGACCCTATGATGAGCATCACCTTTCATTTAAACCTCCTCCTTTTTTCGTAGTCGGTTAAAAAAGCTGAACGATAATTGCAGATTGTTTCAACTTTAGTAAGAAATGTGGTCATAACTTCACTGGGACAAAAGCGCCTGAAATCCCGTCAAAGTCAGTCAAATATTATAGTTGCGTTCAGAAATTGTTGGTTGTCAATGTCAAATGTCATTCAATTTGTTTGACAGGTAGGAGTAGCTTTTAAAGGCAAAGTTGTTGTTTTTACTATATTGCAAGCATTTTTGAAGTGAGACTTCTTTGAGGGTGAAATTTTTACACATGAAACGCTTTATTAACGTCACGAAGATATGCAAAGGATTTACTTCAAGGGTGGTTTGATATATTATATAAGTAAATGTACCCAAAAACATAACACCCTATTTGGTGAGTCCAGTAAAAAGGTAGATAATTTATTGATCTCCCTCGTTGTGATTCAATTTTATTCAGACATTGCAAAATGTCACTTTGAGCACCTTTTTCGCAAGTGGTTATGAATAATTCATACACTATGAATGTTACTTAGCTTATTCAGTGTCTAAATCTGTATTCAGTATAACCGATGTAAGGCGCGTTTATTACGCTCTAAGCCCAAGGTGATATTAAATTCCTCGACGTCGCATGTTTTAAAGATCAGCCCAAAGCTCTACGTGTATACCAAATGAAAAATCCTAATATCTTTAATACGACTTCTGCTATTATTACGTATTGAACCCACACACCCCTTTCTAAATAACTAATAACTTACTCCAAGGATTGCTTGCTTAGAGCATCTGGTAAAACAACCACCTTGCGGGACCTCTCATTGCTGGACAACGGACCCTGTATCCGTTGCACAATGGTCACAACAAAGGTGGAAGACTGCGTTCGTAGGCCACTCCCGGATTTCGCCTCCGCCTCCCTCAACCGTTTCTCTATCTCACCATCATTCTAATGACGGTAGGGAGAAATTGTTTAATTTGACAAAAGCTTATAGTTGCAAAGACTTTCTATTGCTTAAGTTTTAGATTATATGTTCACTGCCAACAGTATATGTCTATCGCACGCTAAAGTAGTGTCAGAGTACAAGCCGAAAGAACTCTGATCATGAGATGGAGGGAAATAGGAACCGCAAGATACGGTTCCTATAGCAGGTGTAGCGACAGTGGAGGCGTTGTGCCCTCAGTTGGAGAAATGGCTGTCGCGGAAACAAGGAGCGCTGTCATACTGCTCACCGGACCCGGCTGCTTCGGGAAGTACTTGCATCAGATTGCTGGCCGAGAGGAATCGTCTATTTGCCACGAGTGTGGTGCTCCCGTGGATACGGCACACCATATCGTGGCGGAATGCCCAGCGTGGGGCCCTCAGCGACATCTTCTGGTGTCACTGATTGGAGTTGACCTCTCGCTGGCTTGCATAGTAAGTGCGATGGTCGCCAGCGAAGCAGAGTGGAGACCCGTAGCTTCCTTTTGCGAGACTGTCATCTCGCTAAAGGAGGCTCGGGCAAGGGAGCGGGAGTTGGCTCCTGACGCCCCTGCAATCCGTCGCAGAAGGCTTGGGGGTAGAAGGCGCGGCTATGCGCGCCTCCTCCACTGACTTGAAACTCGATTTGGCTTCATCCGGGACACCATATTGGATTGCGCAAGCGAGCCGCTGGTGTCCCACTTTAGGATGACGAGGGCCCGCTGGGTTTTAGTAGATATTCTACTAGACAGTGAGTCCCACACTACCGACTAGTCGGAGTGCTTGTTTTACATATTCCAATTGGGCGGTGTGCGTAAAAGCATATCCCAGCGATTAAAAAAAAAAAAAAAAGTAGAGAAAACAGGAAGTGTCCGTCTACAATACGGCTAGCGCTGTTTGCGTTGGGTTAGAATGAGAGAGGAAGAGTCTTCCTACCGCGTGAGAGAAAGAGAAGCCAGACAGACTGGCGCCATAACGCATAATGGAACAAAGCAGTTTACCCCACCCATATCATTTCAAAATATCTTTCGAAATTATCATAACGCCGTATATGGAAATTAGCATTAAAATCTTCAATGTAAGCGAAGCCTTGATTGCAAATCGATGAGTGCCATCTGTTACCTTTTGTACAAACGCTGTATTTATATAAGTTGTATTAGATTAATGATACCTACACTTGTATTACACAAGTCAAAACTTACATTCGGGAGTGTGGGACTCCTTGGTGGTACCAGGATACCCACTAAAACCCAGCGGAACCCTCTGAATCTGAATGACAGCCTCGCCGAAATAGATCATCGATGTCAAGATGTGACGCTGGGGTTTCCAAGCCCTGACAATTGCGTACGTCTCTTCACAGCCTACAATCTGGTGCAGATACTTGCCCAAGCAACCATGTCCAGTTAGCACCTGCACCAACTTGTAGATTAGTGTACCATGCCCTCTGGCAAGCCAATTTTCCAAGAAAGGACGCACCGTTGCAACTGTGCTGGAGATTCGAGGTCCCCCTTCCACCTTTCAACCAGGGCCCTGTCGGATAGCCTCCTGATTCTCTCGATCTCAGGCACTTCGCAAGGAATAGAGTCTTTGTAGCAGCCCGACACCGATAGGCAGCCGTCATAACCTTCGCCCGCAAAATAGGATATTAATTATTTATTTTTGACTCCAGAAGTCAAGCGTGATGCTGTATAGGTAGGATTAAATGAAAAATTAGGCAGACAGATCCACTAGCTCAAGCATGTGTCGAAAAATAGTTAAAATACACATTTTTTATATATATTAAAAGCAATATCGTGACTGTAAAACATTCTAGGCGCAACCCGACGCTGTCTTGAACTCATTGCATGATTAGTTCAGGTTCTATTCGAGGACCGAATGTCTTACAATAAAATGGAACATATTGAGCAAATATATACCTTATTACTTGGAGTTTAAGTCTTATTTCGCTTGAGATATGTAAATTGTATTGATAGCACGAGAGATGAAAGATATTTGCATCCTTGAAGTTGTATTTGAAAACGGTTTTATAGTTTTTTTTATTGAATAACATGGGTTATTTTATTTATGACTAGTGGAAGGCTTCGGCCGTGGCTAGTTAAGATCTTAGCACTAAGCAAGAGATTGTGTTCCGGTACGATGCTGTGTAGAGACCATAAGACATAACTTGCCTCTCAACAGATTACTTGCTTTACAGTCAAGTGACTGTCATCTTATGTAATGATTAGTGATGATATACTCTCAGATGACAATGCGATAACCAGATAAGAGTTCATTGTTAAAGTAAAAGCCCTATAGGTTTTTAAAGCACTTTTGAATCATCAAATATCATTTCTTTTTCCACATACTATACCCAGTGCTGATGATGTTTTAAAACTTAAAACCGAAGGATACAATTAGTCATATAAAAGAGACGCTACAAATTTTATGTAATTGTTAACATTTTTTCTAATAACATATTTGTGTATAAAAATTCTAGCTGTTTCCTGAATTTTGTGAGAATATGGGGAAAATGATCTCAGTGAGCACACACTACGCATGCACACGTTCACACTTTCCTATACACATGCACACCAACACCCACACATAAGTATACATAAAGACATACACGCAAACATATACACACGCACCCTCACTCGCACATGCGCATCCGCATGGACTCGCACCTATTCACACACAAGCATAAATAAACACACAACTACACCTAAACATGCACACACTCTCTCTCTCTCAGACACACACACTCACAAATACGGAGACATACATAAACACACACATCCATGCAAACGTGCACACGAACACACTCAGGTATACAAAAACACGCAAACAAATGCACACACCTTCGCACATGCTCATCAGCAAGCATACATATTATGACACAAGTACACCTAAACATGCGCACTCTGTGTGTCTGTCTCCCTCTCGGTCTCTCTCTCTCTCACACACACACACACACAGAGAGAGAGAGAGAGAGACGGACAGACCCCACATACATAAGCTTGCATAAGCATACACAAACACATTCCTAAGCATGCTCCAACACACATACACACAAGTATACAAACACACACTTATAAACTAGTATGAAGACATAAAAATATGTGCACACACACGGACGAAAGTCAAGTTAATAGGGTGTATAATTTAAGAGAAATCCTGATGTTAGTTATTATTATTTATATAGATTGATTTATATTATAACGTCTTTGGGGGTAGATGTGTATTTATAATTTGAATTTTCTTGTTTGTGCCACAAAATAAGGCTTTGTATAATAAAGTAGGCTCACGCCCGAGCGTTTCCACAAGAGTTTAATAATTAAAAGTAAACAGTTTGTGAAGACGAATTTATTTCCACGCTTAATTAGGTATGCTAATTTTCACATTTCTTCGTTGGTTTTTTAAGTGAAAACTTCTGCAGATAAAACTAAGGAGTTTTAGGGTTACTGATAATATCTTAGGGGCAATATACAATTGTAATTACCAGTGGTCGCCCAGTGAAGGAATTCGACCAGAATTAACTTGAATTATAAGTTTTTGTCAAACATTACTATATAAAAATGAGACCCTTGTATATGTCACAGCCTCAGGCGTGATCAGCTGGACCTATTTCTATAATTCTTTTGTTGTTCTGTATGTTATAATCAGGAGAAGGTTCGTATGAAAGAAAAATTAACGTGGGAATGAATTGCTCTATATATATTTTGATATAAGTAAGAAAGTAAGTAAGGCCTCCTCACTCCGAGGAGCGAGGGTTTTTAGACCATAGACCCACCACGCTGCTCCACTCCGGATTGGCAGGAATAGGAAACAAGTGCACTCTCTGTTCCTTCGCTCTCATAGTCCGATGTGACGGGAATCCGACACGACCGAATAGAGATTAAGCGTACGGCTTAACGTGCTCTCCGAGGCACGGGGGTGGATCACACCGCCAACTTCCCAACTTCAGGCAAATATTGAGAAAATCTTAATAGAAAACGACTTGGGACTCGAATCTAGGACGTGCTAAGCACTAGACCGATGAGGCAGTATTTTGATATAGAATAAATTAAAAATACATATTGTAATGATGATGACATAAAAAAAACGTACACCCGACTCTGTTGCGGGCTCTTCTTAGATCAGGGCGCGAAGGAACCCTAGTAAATTTAGATTGTTAGTCGTTCTTTAATGTTATCATCAGTCAATATTCGACGATTCAAAAGTGCTGTAATAAGCCCTTTTTTTCTCGCTGGGAAATGCATTTGCGCACCCCTGCCACTAGGCAGGGAGTGTGGGACTCACCGGCAAGGCCAGAATACCCACTTAAACCTAGCGACACCCTCCTCACCCTGAATGTGGAGTGTCAGAGGCTCCCTTGCGCATTCACTCTGACACTCCCGGATGAACCGACTGAGGATGTTCAAGGAGGAGACAAAAGGCGTTCCTTTTCAGCAAACGTTGCTCTAAGCCCAGGTCCGAGCCTCGCAGAAGGCGCCCAACGCCGCGACGCAGCAGGGCCGAAGCTTCTGCGCCAACCACCCCTCTCGGTTACGCTGTCAAAGCCAGTAGGGCTAACAGTAACTACACACTTCGAAAAAAAAGGGGGTTCGGTGCGCAGTTGTTTTTGGCTGCATCAGGTTATGGACCGCTGTCTTCATGACAACCAGTACTGCTATAATAAATTCACCAGACTTCTGCCTTTGTCCTATAGGCAAACTCATTATTGTCTATTAACGTTTCCTTCTGATGTCTGCCTTCGGCCTCTCAGTATATTCCTGTGTTTTCGTTGTTGTACAGACAGCTTATTGATTTATCGATATAGATTCGTTACGTTCAAGCCACGTGAACGCAAATGGTGTCGAAAACAGTTTATTTTTAAAGACAGTCGCCGCTCCGTCTGCGAATGGAGGAAACGAAGTAGAAAATTGCGAGCGCCGAGTAATCCGATATACAATCAGTACTAATTTCACTCAATCAACAGACAGACGGCCCTTGTCTTGTAATTTGAGCATCATTCGATAAACGCTGGTGAATTGTACGCTTTTTTATATAGATTTGTGGTTACCACGGGTCGAAATTCGACCGTAATTAATTTAAATTATAACTTTAAGCACTATTAAAGTTTATTGCGCTTTCGTAGATTTAGAAAAGGCCTTTGATCGAGTGGTGAGGAATGAGCTGTGGTCAACGTTATATACGTATGGGGTGAGCGGTAGTCTGATTCAAGCATTGAAGTCTCTCTATGAGGGTTCTAGTGCTTGGGTCAGAATAAGCGGGACGATAGGGATGTGTTGCGTCACCATGGCTGTTCAACCTATTCATGGATAAATGTTTGACAGATTTAAAAGAAAGTATGTATGGGCTAAGAATGAATGAATTACTACTCATCAAATGTTTACTCTACGGTGATGATCAAATACTTGCGTCATCCGCTAATGAGCGACAGGAGATGCTAAATATTATGAATGAAGCTTTGAAAGGGAAAGGAATGAAAGTGAATGTAAACAAAACGAAAGTTATGCTTTTTGAACGAGATGAATCTATGATGAATGGCAATATTTTGATAGATGGGGAACANTGATGATCAAGTAATACTTGCGTCATCCGCTAATGAGCGACAGGAGATGCTAAATATTATGAATGAAGCTTTGAAAGGGAAAGGAATGAAAGTGAATGTAAACAAAACGAAAGTTATGCTCTTTGAAAGAGATGAATCTACGATGAATGGCAATATTTTGATAGATGGTGAACAAGTGGAGGAGGTGAAATAATTTGTATACTTGGGATCTAAATTTACAAAAGATGGAACATGTGAAAGTGATATTGAAAGGAGAGTGAATGCAGGGAATATGGTAAATGGTGCTCTGCACGCCTTCATGCTAAGGCTTTACGCTAAGTCATGTCTACAAACTGTTCTCGAGGGTCATTACGAATCGTCTCGTTCGCAGATTTGACGTCTTCCAGCCTCCCGAACAAGCCGATTTCCGAAAAGGCTTTAGTACCATAGATCACATCTTTACGCTGCGGCAGATTATACAGAAGACCGAAGTGTATAAACGGTCACTTTGCTTAACGTTCGTGGACTATGAGAAAGCCTTCGATTCGGTGGAACCATAGCCGTGTTGAGATCTTTGCAGAGATGCCGAATTGACTACCGGTACGTACACGTCTTGAAGTGCTTGTACGAAAACGCCACCATGTCAGTCCGTATACAGGACCAAAGCACAGAGTCTATCCAATTGCAACGTGGAGTACGACAGGGAGATGTTATCTCCCCGAAGCTCTTCACTGCGGCACTGGAAGACCTTTTTAAGCTTTTGGAGTGGAACGGACTAGGGATCAACATCAACGTCGAGTATATCACTCATCTACGGTTTGCCGATGACCTCAGCAGAGTTTCTCAACAGGTGGGCCTGAAAATGAACATGGATAAGACGAAAGTCATGTCTAATATCCATGTACCGCCACACCCAGTCATCGTCGAGAACCCAGCGATTGAAATTGTTGACGAGTACACATACCTGGGACATTTTCGAACAGTGCGTGTTGCCAGTGATGACCTACGGTTCTGAGATGTGGTCGCTGACTCTGGGCCTCATGCGGAAGCTCAGAGTCACTCAGCGTGCGATGAAGAGGGTTATGCTCGGAGTTTCTCTACTTGATCGAATCAGAAATGAAGAGATCCGTAGTAGAACCAGTCACCGACATAGCCCTACGAATCGCGAACCTGAAGTGGCTATGGGCGGGGCACAGTCCGAAGAACCGATGGACGTAGGGACCCCCCACAAGGTGGACCTATGTCCAGTAGTGGACGTCCATCGGTTGAAGCGACGACGACGACGACGATTGTCACCCATATTTGACAAGTGTGTCAAGTTTTAAAATTGACGGCGCACAGACTTTTAATCGGTTTACAATCGAATCGGACTTGACATTTTTGAGTTTGACAGCTGACATAACACCGAGCGCTGGGGTGGCTGCCATTATTGATTCGGATTTCATAGAGTGCGCACGCGCCCACGGGTTCTGGTGAAATGTTTTAAATCTAGTTATACTTTGTTAACTATCTAAAATTATAAGAGTTGATTTATTATAGTAAAATTAATAAAGAAGAAACTAATTGTATCGTGGAATATTTTATTGATATATTCGACGAATATCCTCGCCCGACTACCCACATTATGGCAGACAAAACCCAAGATTGTAACGCCACAACCAGAGGATGCGTCTTTAAACTAATCAGTCGAGTATGTTTTGGTATTGATTTTGATATTTATTTTGTATTTATTTCTCTAAACTTGACGCCATGAAAATAGTCCGCAAATGTCATCTCAAAATTGGGGCAGCGAGAGACAATTGTAATAAAACGCCATTGCAGCTGAGGTGATCGGCCAAGAGAGAAACGCAATAAAATATAAATGAATCGTAAGCCAAATTATCTCTTCGATCCATCGAATAAAGTACATTTTTGCGTCATTATATATTGCACTAATGACCTTTTAATTCACGGGTCAAGCGTACTCTGCACCGTGGAAGGGTTTTCTTTTTGTTTTCACTGCAATTTTATTTTAAATCTGCGGCTCTTAAGTCTTGTGATATAACGCCGACATGCAGCTGTCGTTTCATAAGTGCTCTTTTCTTTTATTCTCGTCATAGTTTAGTTTTGAAGCCAATTTTAGTAATGGAGAGAGAGAGAGTTTTATGTTTAGCAAATTCACATTAAATGTCCTCGGACCAAAGGTTTAAGTCGACAGCCCTACTTCTGTTCTCTCTCCGTTACTATGTTTTTTCGCTGGGAAATGCTTTTAGGCACGACCCCGACCAATAGGCCAGGAATGTAGCAAAAGAGACCTTGCAATACCCACTAAAACCCAGCGAAACCCTCTTCAAGTTTCGCATTCGTCCCCAGTGTCTCAGATGGGTCTGACAGCGGGTTTAATGACGGAGGAAGTGCTCAAACACGTGCCGTCATTTACCCCGCCTCTTTCGGCAGTAAGGGGGAGTATTCGTTGCATTCTCCATCTCTCGATCATGGGTCTCCTTAATCGCGACTGCAGTCTCGCAGAAGAAGGACACTCCCGTCCACACTCTCTCATTGGAGAGTACCTATAATGCTCCCCAGCGAGAGATCAGCGCCACTAGGAAGTGACGTTGAGATCCCCAGTCTGTACAATCTACCACCCTATTCCACTATGAGAGTTTTTTTTTAGATTTATCTGTAACTAGCACTAGACTTCGTTTTGTCAAAAAGATTTGGAATACGGCAGAATTCAGTTTTATGAATGATTTTCGAATCGATAAAAAGAGGCTTTACTAAATATCTAAAGCTCTTACATTTTGTGGCTACTCAATTGATTTTGAACTTTGTGCAGGGGTAATAAAGTGCAAATTAACTCTTTGGCATTAGGAACACACCCACATTGCTTAGACAACAGTGAGTACTTGTAATTTTTTATGAACTTTATTGAATAGCAATAAAGGTCAAATTGACTCTACGTTTTAGTTAGAAAACGTTTGTATGGGAAACAGAAAAGGGCTGTTTTTAGGGTTTTGCAATTATTCGTTCATCCTTAGACTTCAGCGAACAATAAAAAAAAAGAATTGTCAAAATTAGTCCAGGCGTTGTTGTGATATGCGCTTACCAACACATTTTGCGATTAATTTTTATATATTATAAAAGATAATCTAGATGATCAAAATACTATTACTAATTAGTCTATAAGGCTAGATGATTAGCTTTGAGACTATGACTTAAAAAGAAAGAGATGTTAATAGTTCTGATAGCACGATATCAGGGGGTACACATCTTTGTCTATCTCTCCGATAGTCATAGTATGGTACACGGGTATGCGTTCCCGGCTCCCTGAGCTATTACTGAATCTTCTCAGGTCTTACGAGTCAGTAATATCCTACTACCTTATTTTTTCCTTTCTCTTCCTTGAAAAGTTCTTGTCTTTTAACCCGTTCCCCCCATTTCCTACCCATTTTCTGTCCAGTCCAAGGTGAACCGTGCCGAGGGACTCGTGGCTAGGGGCATTTTGCCTATTCACAAGCGGTGGCCCTGGAACCGGGTGAAAACAGAATAGCCTCTGTCAGAATAGACCTATGTTCCCTTGCTACTCGTGGGAACGTAATGGTGGTATTATTAAAATCCAAAAATGGCTGCGATGAGATTCGCAGTCCATCACGTCACGTTCCTAATGGGGCGGAAAGCGGGCTACAATGAACCAAGACCAAGTCAAGACTACTTTAAACCGACGAACCTGTATGAAAGGCTTAATGAAAATGAAAGAAGCGAAGGAGATATGCAGGGATCGTGGCAAGTGGAAGAATTATGTCTCTGCCTACCCCGAAGGGAATGAGGCGTGATGCTATGTATGCCTGACTGCCTCATTGGTTTAGTGGTTAGCGTGTTCGACTACAGACATGAGGTCCTGGGTTCGAGTCCCGGGTCGGGCCAATTCAAAATCAATATTGAGTTTTCTATTAAGATTATCTCAATAATTGCCCGAAGTTGGGAAGTTGGCGGTGTGATCCACCTCCGTGCCTCGGAGAGCACATTAAGCCGTCGGCCCTGCGCCTGATCTCTCTCCGGTCGTGTCGGATTCCCGTCACATCGGACTTTGAGAGTGAAGGAATAGAGAGTGCACTTGTGTACTATGCCTGCCAATCCACAGTGGAGCAGCGTGGTGGGTCTATGCTCTTAAAACCCTCGCTCCTCGGAGTGAGGAGGCCTGTGCCCAGCAGTGGGAATGGGCTGCTACTTACTTACTTACTTTTTACTATGGTAGCACGAGTTGAGACGGAATTATCGTTATTATCGTTAGGTCACCTAATAGTTGACGCGGGCAATCTACCTCAAATCGGCTTTTTCAGGGGCAATCAAAGGGTTACCACGTCAAAAAAGTATTGCACGTCACATCACGTGTAATGTGCAATACATAGTTTTCTCTACTGTTAAATAAGAAGTTTTACTTCAAAAACGTCACGAAGTTTTTCGTAGACCCATTATATCATGTGGACTTGGCCACTTTGTATATGAAGGTGACTGTTGTAGCTGAAATTCTGTTTGGATTGGATTGCCACGGTTTTACTGGATAAATGTTTTAATAATTATAAAACAAAGGACACTAAGTATAGGACCGATAAATTGAAAATGCGACATGTGTAAAGACACATAAATTACTGGGGGCGGTTTTAGCGGGGCTCGACGCGTGACAGGAGTAAGGTTTCCAGTTATTTTAATTCAATTTTCAGGATATATTTATTTCCTTGCAAAAACTACCTATAGGCATGAACTGCCTCATTGGTCTAGTGGTTAGCTTGTTCGACTACAGACATGAGGTTCTGGGTTCGACGAGACAAACGCCTGTGTACACATGTCTTTTAGACCTTTCCAAGGCATTTGACCTGGTTAATTATGATATCTTGTGGCAGAAATTGAATGATACTGGTATGCCAGAAGAAATTACCAGAATCTTTAAATTCTGGTATCAAAACCAGGTCATTGTCGTGCGATGGTCTGAATCTTATTCTGGCGAATATAGGCTGGAGTGCGGGGTGAGGCAGGGGGGGTTGACTTCACCGACGCTCTATCAATGCATTGACAGAGGGACTCGGCAGCAGCCGTGTCGGATGTCACATTGACGGTGTGTGCCTCAACAATATTAGCTATGCCGTTGACATGGTGCTGCTGAGTCCCTCTGTCTGTGGCTTATCGAAGCTTTTAAACATTTGCGAAAACTATGCAAACAGTCTGCCTCATTGGTCTAGTGGTTAGCATGTTCTTCTTCAGACATGAGGTCCTGGGTTCGAGTCCCGGGTCGGGCCAATTCAAAAATCGATATTGTGTTTTCTATTAAGATTTTCTCAATATTTGCCCGAAGTTGGGAAGTTGGCGGTGTGATCCACCCCCGTGCCTCGGAGAGCACGTTAAGCCGTCGGTCCTGCGCCTGATCTCTCTCCGGTCGTGTCGGATTCCCGTCACATCGGACTATGAGAGTGAAGGAATAGAGAGTGCACTTGTGTACTATGCCTACCAATCCGCAGTGGAGCAGCGTGGTGGCTCTATGCTTTAAAAACTCTCTCATATAAGTGAGGAGGACTGTCCCAGCAGTGGGACGTTAATGGGCTGCTACTTACTTTACTTTTAGGCATAAACTATCTATGACATATTATAATGATGAAGATTATTACTATATACTAACTTTAAAAGAGTAACCGTTTAGTTTCTTGCCGGTTTCTTCTTAGCTGATTCAACTTTCTAAACCGGTGGTAGATTTGTTACTAACGGACAGACTACTGATGATTATAAAGCCTACTTGAATAACGAATATTTTGATTTGATACCTTGCTACGTGTAACGCTGTTGGGAGTTATTGAATAATATAATGGCAACACTTAATGTTATGCAATACGAGGTAACTTCAACGAACGGAACAATTATGTGAATATCTTTCTAGCTGCGTCTTGGTGTAGTTGTTTTAAAGAGAAATAATACTAAATTGTATGTTGGATGTGTGTGCTGGAGTGGTGACCCCGCACCGGGTGGCGCAGTGTAGGCAGACCCCCCACAAGGTGAACTGACGACATAAAGAGGGTCGCCGGTAGCCGCTGGAGCCAGGCGGCGCAATATCGGGCCTTATGGACATCATTACGTGAGACCTATGTCCAGCAGTGGACGTCCACCGGTTGAAGCGACGACTAAATTGTATAAATTCAAATATTGAAGTAACTATTAGCGTAGTGCAACTTGTGTATATTTAAATAGTGGAGAGAATAAAAGTTGTGGAATGCAATTTTGGGATACATAGATGCTTTGGTTATTACTTGTACTAATAAAACGATGTGATTACGACATCGTCTGCTTGGAATGTTTTTTGAATAGCCTTTTGCATTAATTTAGACAATGTTTTACTAATAAGAAATAGTATACTCGGCAAAAGGAATATTCCTACCAAATTTCAAGTCTCTACGTCTTATGGTTCTAGAGATATCGTGATGAGTCAAAAGATACCTGGATATCTGTAGAACGCTGGCGCCATCTATCGGCGTGGGACAGAGTTAATAGTGGCAGTCCGGCGGGAGTCTCTCGGCAGTTGTCGACTGGCGCTCGACCGAGCGGTCTACTGTTGGAACTATCGCGTTCCTAGCTATTATTGTTAATGAGTTTGTGTAAATTGATATAAGAAACATTAAGCGATTGAACATTATAATGTGAGTTAATTAATAAAGTGTTTGATTGCACCAACGTTACCCACCAACGCCCACATTATGGAAATTGAATTATGGATACCATTAATAATACCAATGAATCTGAGAATAGTATTATCCTGCAAATTAGTGAGCGATTCTAAAACTATGGATGCGATTTTAAAGGCGTCTAAAAACCTTAAGTTAAGACCAATCTTGGATCTACAAAAAAATTGTCCCAAATCCTTTAACAGCTTATGCGGATACAGTTGTCTTTCGGTTCGTAATTGTTTTCGTTCACGTACAAACCCGTTTCTGGGCGAACCCGTTCCCTTGTTGCTTTTGCTGAAGCTTTCGCGTTGAGTCCTGGAGCTTTTTGTGTTTTTGTACCAACGAACTCAAGAAACACCGCCCGATTGTTAGCGAACGATAAAAAGTATATAGAATTTTAATGTCTCATCAATGCGTTTGTTTTAACAAAGATATCTTGTATTTTTTTTAATTTTACATACATACATAGCATCACGCCTCATTCCCATAGGGGTAGGCAGAGACAATGTCCTTCCACTTGCCATGATCCTTGCATATCCTGCACTTCTTCTCATTAAGCCTTTCGTACAAGTTCGTCGGTTTAGAGTACTCTTGACCTGGCCGTTCGCTTTGCTTGCACTCTTAACTTATAAAATTCTACGTGTCCAAACCATCTAAGCATACCTTTCTCAATTTTAGTCACTACGTCTTCTTTTATACCACAACGTTCTCTTATCACACTATTTCTCACTCTGTCACACAGTTTTAATCCACTCATGCTTCTCAACGCTCTCATCCTGTCTCTTAGACACATCGGGTCTAGTGGTTAGCATGTTCGACTACAGACAAGAGGTCCTGGGTTCGAGTCCCGGGTCGGGCCATTTCAAAAT
>JACTOM010000905.1:969126-1011372 GCA_015832385.1 Elymnias hypermnestra
TTAACGTCCCACTGCTGGGCACAGGCCTCCTCACTCCGAGGAGCGAGGGTTTTTAGAGCATAGACCCACCACGCTGCTCCACTGCGGATTGGCAGGCTTAGTACACAAGTGCACTCTCTATTCCTTCACTCTCATAGTCCGATGTGACGGGAATCCGACACGACCGGAGAGAGATCAGGCGCAGGACCGATGGCTTAACGTGCCGAGACACGGGGGTGGATCACACCGCCAACTTCCCAACTTCGGGCAAAAATTGAGAAAATCTTAAATAGAAAACTCAATATTGACTTTTTTGAATTGGCCCGACCCGGGACTCGAACCCAGGACCTCATGTCTGTATTCGAACATGCTAACCACTAGATATTGGTCTAGACCAATGAGGCAGAATTACATTATATTACAAGCATTTTTTTGTAATATCTCATCCTTTTAACATTCCTTAGACTTCCACAAATAATTCAAAAATAAAATTAGTTAAATCAGCCCAGCTGCTCTCGAGTTTTGACGACATTTAAGAACATCATGTATGTATGTTTGTAACGTTTAGACACAAAAATTACTGGACTGATTTAAACATTTCACTGAGCGATACATTACTTTTTCAAAAAAAAAATAGGGATCCCTAAGAAAAATGCATTAATGTAACCCAAGGCGTGAAAAAATTGACCACAAAAAATCTGTCATTACTTGCGCTTCGGAAACTATTAATAATAGAACAAAAAAATGTTCTACAATATTACAGAACGTGTTAATATCTACAAAAAAGCCCAGGATACCATATGTCCAACTACTGTAGTTATGTCACTATAACTACTTATTACATTTTAAAAGTTAGTAAAAGTGCCGACAATAATTAAACCATATTACTCATTCCTCTGTATTAATTCTTATCTATTAAATTAAAGACCGTTTCAATACCTGTAAAATACTTTTTAAATTATTAAAATTGGAGTTTCCTTTCAAAAGATATAACGAATTGAAAATCTAAAGAAAATTGTAACGACCTTATAACTGGACCCGCGACTGGTGAGTTAACTCATATTCCAAGGATACTGTTCGCGACTTTTCTCCTTAAATTAGAAATAATAGTATATTTTTCTTTAATTTAAAGTTGATATTGTTTTAAAATCGTTTTCGTTTCGTAATATATTTTTTTTTACTTAGAGTCCCTATATAGAAATTAATAGATTCGTATATGCGAAAATGTTTGTTGACTACTTTATAACAATTGAAGTACCAGCCGATGTCGTTTACTTGTCACAGTAGTGCACGTTTGTCAGTTGCAGACTTTGTATAATAGAAGGCCAATTTGATAAACATGTTCCTCCCTGTGAAAAGTGTAGCAGTGCTTTTCAAAGGAGTGAAGATGATTTGGAATCTACATGAAGCTTTACGACATGGACATCCCATGGCGTAAAGAAGCTAAATATCTTGGAGTTACCCTGGATAAAATCGTGAACTTTATTAAGCACATTCGCAATGTTCGTGGCAGAGCCGCGTTTGTGCTTGGTAGATTATCCCCTTTCATCTGCAAGAAAAGTAAAATGTCACTTCGCCACAAGATGACACTCTACAAAACTTGCATCTGCCCCATCATATGCCAGCATCGTCTTCGCACACGTGCCAGACTGTAGACTGGCCCGTCTACAGACGCTGCAAAATAGATTCATGAGGATGGCCACGGGATGCCCCTGGTGCGTCCGAAATGTCGACCTACATTGGGACTTAGAACTCCTCACGATAAAGAGCTATTTCAAAGAGCTCTCCGAAAATTATTTCGAGAGAGCCATCAATCAAAGGAACCCATTAGTGGTTAACGTGTCCTCTTATAGGATCCGTCTCAACGTTCCCCCTAAAGAGACGGCCTAAGGTCCCCGATTTCTGACGTCACCCGGACGTGGACCTACCGACATTCCCGGTGGCGCTTCTGATTCTTCCTTTTCAGGTGATGTTTCTTCGATAACGTCGCTCCAAGCCGAGGCTCGGTCTCGCAGGAGACGCACTTGGAGCGACGTTTCCCCGGAGGGCGAGCCATTTTCAGGCCTCGCACTCGAAATGTGGCGCCCTCCTTCCGGTTACGCTGTAAAAGCCAGTAGGGCTAATGAAATGAACACGTTCCTGCTGAACAACAGTTCGATCGCAATACATAATCCTCGTCTGGTGGCATTTAAATTTATCCCGAACCGGCAGACTTTTGCAAGAGTGAGCTGCTGAAGGGGCTCACAGATACCAATGACACCAATGAACGTACATATTCTGTTTTTATTTTTAAATTGGTTAGATATATATACGTTGTAAAGTAAAATATGTGAAAGGAAATAATTAAAAACTTTGTTAACGAATATAAATCTATAGTCCGTAGTCTTTGATGTCTTTCTATTATATATAGATAAGTTTTCAGGTATGCATAAGTCATTATTTCCACTGCTCTAGAGAATTTCGTCGGATTAAACCGGATTTACAAGTGTTTTCTCAAATATTTCTGCATTTTTGGTAACTGGTAACAACATCATTTGGTTATGTTAGCGGAGGTCGAAGTCTATCATATAAATTATACGTTATTTTTTGTTCTCTCTCCTCCGTGGGCGGTGAGTCGCTGTGACATCCATTATTTTTATAATATAATAAAATTTTTGTTATTTATGTTATCGCATTTCTCATTGCACCGTTATATTTTATGCCTCGGATTTCCCGTTCCTCTAATTGGACGCCGTAATTATCTCGTTATTAAAACGTACAGTAGTGTTTGTATTCGTAATTAATCGGATACCAAATTAATCTGAAACCAAATATCATTTTATTGCTGACAGGTTAGCTCGTAGCTGTAATATTGTAAGTGATGATACAGTCTAAGATGTGCACTAAATTGGAAAAAGGTAATTTTATCTATATATATATAAACAATTGATATTTGTTATTCTCGCTAAAACTCGTTAGTAGTTGGACTAAGACTAAGTCCAAGGAAGGTTTAGAAATTGAGCAAATATGAAAAAAAGCTTGCGAATATAGTGAAAATAATAATTTCGCTTTCCCTTGCTACCTGTCAAAGATTGGATATTCGTCCCGTCGTTTAGAAATCACTTAAATTTAACAGTCATTCAGAAATCAAATTTAATCTGAGACATTTTTTTTGTTTTTTTTTTCCACATTGGACATTTGATGTTTATACCGTTGTTTAGAAATCAATTAAACTCAAAAGTCGTTCAGAAAACAAATTAAATTTAAGATAATTCTTTTGTTTTCACATTCGACATTTGATGTTCGTCCCGTCGTTTAGAAACCAATTAAACTCAAAAGTCGTTCAGAAAACAAATTAAATTTAAGACAATTGTTTTGTTTTTTCCACATTGGACATTTGATGTTCATTCCGTCGTTTAGATATTGGTTAAATTTAAAAGTCGTTCAGAAATGAAATTGAATCTAAAAGAATTCTTTCGTTTTTTCTATTTTATTATACATTGGACATTTAATGTACATCCTATCGTTTAGAAATCAGTTAAAGTCGTTCAGAAATGAAAGTAAATTTAAGACAATTCTTTTGTTTTCTTTTTATTTTTACATTGGGCATTGATGCTCAGTCTATCATTTAGAAATCAATTAAACTCAAAAGTCGTTCGGAATTCAATTAAATATAAAAGAATACTTTTGTTTTTTCTCCATTGTTTTTGACTTTTGACAATCAACAATTTCAGATTCCTGTTTAAGTCTTTAATAGCTATTTCTGTTATCCAATTTTGAAGTCGATACAATCTGTAATATTAGCTGGAATACATCGATCAACAAACGGGGTCAAATGTTTCGTTTAGCTCCGAAATAGGGGAAGCCTTAATGAGGCAGGTTATCGATATTCGATATACGTAATGTAATCCACGCCCGATGACAAATCACTGCTTCGCTAAACTGACAGCCTTTGGGGCGAACCTTTGCATGGGCGGAGTTATATTAAAAGCTAAATTACACTCATATATACCACCTGTGAATATAAAAAATAAAAAGCACATACACGAATGTAGACATCCTAGAAAGAGGAAGATAAATGAGGCTCTGAATCCTTGAGTTGAAATGGACATGGGCATTGTTACATAGCATCACCTCATTCCCTTCGGGGCTGGCAGAGACCACGTCCTCCCACTTGCCACGATCCTTGCATATCTCCTTCGCTTCTTTCATTCTCATTAAACCTTTCATACCTTTCGTCGATTTAGAGTATTCTTGACCTGGCCTTTATTTGAAATGTCCTGGATTTGGTCCAGGAACGTCCTTGGTCTTCCCCTTCCAACTTCCCCGTTCACTCTTGACTCATAAATCATTCTCTCTACGTGTCCAAATCATCTAAGCATACCTTTCTCAATTTTAGCTATTACATCTTCTTTTATATCATAACGTTTAATAATTCGATTTAAAATCATGATTCGAATAGAATATGGATTGCCAGGGCAGGTACGGATACGGTGGCAACTCCCTCTATCAGTGCCGGACAGCTCCAAGGACTAGAAGGGTGTCAACTGAGACACTTGGAGACTTAAACGCTCACAAATAACGGGTTACCCACATTCCCCCATCGAATAACCACATAAAATATTCAATACCATTGTATTTTTAACCGACTTCAAAAATAGGAGGAAGGTATCAATTCGTCTGTATTTTTTTTTGTTCCCTCACATCTCCCGAATCGGGTGAACTGATCTTGATGATTTTTTTTTAAATGAAAGGTGGTGCTCGTCATAGGGTCCCTTTTTTTTAAATCCAGTTCTGATGATGGCATTCATGAGACAACCGGATAAGTGTTCAATTTGCATGTACGCGACAAATGGACGAATAACTCAAGATCACGCCAACCGATTTCGATGATTCTTTTTAATTGGAAAGGATATACTTCAAGGGTTGTTTTGTGATAGTTTGGTTAGGTTCTGATGATGGAATCTATGGCAAAGTGACAGAACTCTTCAATTCTTAGGAGCAAATTAACGATACTCGGCAGAATCTTCTATAAGCTATCCAGATATTTGAGTTGCCTACTGTAACTTCGGTATGGTCAAGTGCTAGTCGTAGTTAAATATGAAGATCAATGGATCTCCTTAACGGCTTACAGTTAGGGTGCGGTTTAAGGCAGAAAATATAAGTGTCGGTAATCAAATAGCAATGAGCTTACGTTTGTTGCAGCATTGCAACACGTTTACTTCAGATTCACTAAACATAAATAGAGATTTTAACAAAAAACGCACCGCCTCCAAAACAAACTTACAAATATATTAATATGCTTTTTTTAGAGCTTTAGAGCATATTAATGTATTTGTAAGTTTGTTTTGGAGGCGGTTCTTTTTTTGTTAAAATTTTTATTTATGTGTTTGAAATTCATTGTAATTCAACGATTTTAGGTTAAAATTGCATTAGCTTTTTAACCGTGCATTGACACGCTATGCCCTCGGGAAGGGGTCGGCTTTCGCGCAAACATAATCCCTTGTCAAAGGGTTATATGATATTCCTGCATAATACATCTTTTAACTACACGATATTCATAAACGATACGATATAATATAACAAATTTGTCTACATTTATAACCTAACAATCCCGATGCAAAATTGCTACCACGTTTAATATAACTAATGTTTTTAATTAAATAAAGATTAATTACAAATAACTTTCTAATTATCGTGTGTGATGAGAGAACGTTGTGGTATAAAAGAAGACGTAGTGACTAAAATCGAGAAAGGTATGCTTAGATGGTTTGGGATGCGAAAGTTGGAAGGGGAAGACCAAGGCGAACGTTCCTGGACCAAATCCAGGATATTTTAAATAAGGGCCAGGTCAAGACTAGTCTGAATCGACGTACTTGTATGAAAGGTTTAATGAGAATGAAAGAAGCGAAGGAGATATGCAAGGATCGTGGCAAGTGGAAGGACGTGGTCTCTATCTACCCCGAAGGGAATGAGGCGTGATGCTATGTATGTATGTACGTTATCATTGTACGTGATCATTTCTTTAAATATAAGAGATAGATATATAGTATTTTAGACTTTATTGTAGATCTATAAAAGATTAACATCCCACTATGAATTGTTTTGCTATATCATACTGATTAGGCAGCGTTTTCGTTAAAAGCTCCCAAGCGGCTTGATTATCTCCGACACTTCCAACAATTTTCAATTTACTTTAATCAATTTACACAAAACCTTGACAAATTATATACGTAAGCCAACGTCAAGAAACACTTTATCTATTAGTGAAAATTGCATGAAAATATGTTTAGTAGTTTTTCTGTTTTCCATTAACAAACAGACGCGACGGTGGCTTTATAGTGATTTCCGTATTTTTGACGTGAAGATATCTTTAAAATAATCCATCCGAAATTCAATTACACCACTGGATAGTTAAAGGATCAAAGAATATATTACGCTAAATAAGGACTGTAACACATCGCACCCGGCAGAGAACGGAGCCTCGTCATTTTGAAGTTAATTCTACTGTTTATCGACATTCCATTTAGCATAACTTTCGACTCGTTGAAGCTAAAACGTTTATTTTAGTTTCAATCGTAAACTCTAATCAAAACCTATCGATTAATATAAATAATAATATATTAAATAGAACCTATTAACCGTTACGAGACGTGTTTAATACAACAAAAGGCCGTGTCCATAACACAGACACACACCATTGTTTTTAGCCTCTAAAACCGTATTGCAATATTGTTTTTGAAATTTTGTTATATAAAGTGTTGCTATATAGAGTTTATACATATATGTCGTATATTGTAAACGTTATTACATCCTTTTTCATCCCGTCATCGTTGAGGGCTTCATTACGCACGAAATGAAATATCTCCAAGCATTATTTACGTTGAGACCCGCATGGATTTAAAATGCTTTTATTTCGAGAAGCTTAATCATTATGTAAAGCTTTGAAAACATTAACGATAGAAGGACCCTTTGTTAATTTAGTCAGTAAAAGTAGGCTTCGAATCGTGAAATGTATTATAGTTTCTATCACATCACTTTCAGTGTGCGAATAACTTATAACATAAGTATTCCGAGAGCCTTAATCATTAAATAAAAGCATTGAAAACAGTAATTTCCTATTTATACTAAAGTCAGTCAGTTAGTCAGTTGGTGAAAGGTTTAAAATCCTTCATCGAATAGGCTTTTCAATCGTTAAATATAGTTTCTTCCTCATATCACTTTTAGTGTACGAATAAGTTATATTATAATTATTTCGAGAAGCTTAATTATTAAAGGAAGCTCTGAAAAGCATTGAAAATAGTAATTTACCCCATATACTAAAGTCAGTTAGTAAAAGGCTTTTTTCCAAGTAGGCTTTTGTATCGTCAAATGTAGTTTCTTTCACAATTCACTTTTAGTGTGCGAATAACTTATAATATAATTACTTAACTATTAAAAAAAAGCTTCGAAAATAGTACTTTCCCCTTTATACTAAAGTCAGTCAGTTAGTCAGTTAGTAAAAGGCTAAAAATCCTACATCAAATAGGCTTTTCAATCGTTGAATATAGTTTCTTCCATATATCACTTTCAATGTAAGATTGATGTTGATAATAACTAATAAATTGTAATCTAAATTTCAGAGGGCTCATTCACGCCCTTATCTGAGAAGAACCCACAAAAACACAATTATCAACATCATTAAAATATAACTTTATTATTAAATCGTTAAATACAGATTTATCCACACCTTTTATAGTACAACTGATGATGATATTAAAGAATGATTTACAATCTAAATTTCAGAGGGGTTCATACACGTCCTTTTCTGAGAAGAGCCCACAAAAAACTCAATAGGATGTCCATTTTTTTACCATAATCATGACATTAAAGTATTAATAAATGATTTAAATTTATCGAGTAGCATATCTAGAACAGTTTATTATAGAAACGTTTACAGTTACCATTAATTGAATTGTTAATTTCATGTAGCTTACTACAATCTGTATTAATATATTTCTCATGTTACATGAGGTGCAATCGCTCCAAATACAATGGACAGACAATAAAATCTCGTAATAGTTTTATAGATATCCCCACGAAATTGTTTAACATAGCCATGTGCAGGTTAAGTTATCGTAAAACCATAATATGGTGTTGATGGGCCATTCCAGTTTTACTGCACTTCGGAGATAATCACCAGCAAAGTATTCTCCAAGATGTCGATCTACCCACGTTTGTAATTTTAATATCTTTAAGAATAAACAAAATTTGAGTATATATTACTAATTTCAAATGGTTTTAACGACAATGGTATAAGTCAAGTTCGACTATCAGTCAGTCCCGCTAGACTACAAATAAGAGTAACGATAAATCTGGCTGTAAATACAAAAACTATTTTATTTATCAAAGAAAAATTGTGCTTATTGGATGAGACGTGACATATCCCCATGGCATTTGTTGCCGGCACCAATAGCCTTATGATATTTGTGACACACATCAATAGCCTCATGACATTTGTGGCACACACACCAATAGTCTCGTGAGATTAGTGGTCTCCACCAATACCCCCTGGATATTTGTGGCTGGCATCAATATCCCCACGTCATTTAAGGCCGGCATCAATAGCTTCATTACATTTGTGGCCGGCACCAACAGCCTCATGACATTTGTGGCACACACCAATAGTCTCGTGACATTAGTGGTCCTCGCCAATACCCCCTGAACATTTGTGGCCGGCACCAATATCCCCATGATATTTAAGGCCGGCATCAATAGCCTCTTTACATTTGTGGCACACACCAATACCCCTGAATATTTATGGCCGGCACCAATATCCCTATGACATTTGTGGCACACACCAAAAGCCTCATGACATTTGTGGCACACACTAATAGCCTCGTGATATTTGTGGCGCACACCAATAGTCTCGTGATATTAGTGGCCCTCACCAATATCCCCATGATATTTGTGGCCAGCACCAACAGCCTCATGACATTTGTGGCACACACCAATAACCTCATGACATTTGTGACACACAAGAATAGCCTCTTAACATTTGTGACACACACACGAATAGCCTCTTGACATTTGTGGCACACACCAACAGCCTTATGACATTAGTGGCCTTCACCAATATCCTCATGATATCTGTGGCCGGCACCAACAGCCTCATAACAAATGTGGCCCTCACCAATATCCTCATGATATCTGTGGCCGGCACCAACAGCCTCATAAGGAATGTGGCCCGTACCGATATCCTTATAATCCAAATATTCGACACCAATCAATAGTCTCGTAGCATTAGTGGCCCTCACCAATATCCCCATGATATTTGTGGCCGGCACCAACAGCCTCATGACATATGTGGCCCGTACCGATATCTTTATAATCCAAATATTCGGCGCTTAGCGGCCATACTTCGGACAAAATATGTAGTCACAATATGCTCTACTTACGCGAGCGAAGCCGGGCCGCTAGTACAATATAAGAATCACGTTTCGTTAATACAATAAATTATTTTAATCATTGCGTTGGCGTAAAAGGCAAGCTCGAGCATTTGTCTTGATATCTAATGCAATAAATTACAGGTTCTGGATTAAGTTTTATAGCCGAAATTCTAGTTACATTCAACCCAATTTCAGTGCCCAATAAAATTGCTTTTAAACTGTTCATTTCGTGATACTTATTTAGAATTGAAGTATTTTATTGCTTTGTTGCTTTCTCTTTAAATATATATTAATAACTTTATTTTGGAAATGTCCTGTTTATAATAAATTCTTGATTATGACACCATTACTGAAATAGCAAGTGAAGATATCAAAAATACATATGAGGATACTTCCAGGGTCATACATACTTCAAGGATTCACTACAATGCTTTGATGGTGGATTTTATCGCATAACTGGGCAGAGTTGAGACTGGGACAATTTGCATATGGGCAACAGAACCAGTCACAAAATGCTATTGGATTTTATGGAAAAAGAGGCCATATGCACCTAAAATAATATTGACTTCATCGTGTCTACTAAACAGAATACATTCAATGATGTCTCTGTGAATATTCAAAAGACTGGTGAAATCTAAGCTCCAAAACCTCAAACAACTTTCAACTTGAACTCCAAAACCGCTTTGATTGATTTGAGACATGCCAAGCCATAGATAGTGAAATAAAAGGATAGTGGAGACTGTTCATGTAGTTGGCATGAAATATTTTAAACCCCGCAAAAAGAAAACCAAGAGATTCTCAGACCATACTCTTAATTTCATGGTCTAAGACATGCGATGAGTTTGCACCTTACAGCAGATGCTACCGTACACTCAATAGACAAATCTCTAAATCACGTAATTAACGTCAATTTAATTTATGGGTTCCCAAGGAATATGTTTATTGGTCAGCATCAGCTCACGTGGCTAAAGAATAGCAGTGGTAAACTCAGTGAGTCTAGACCTGAGACTGATGGAGGTTGCTATGGGCAGTTGTACAAGTACTTCAACCCTATAAATAGTTTGTCAAAAGTTCCACGACTAACTCGAGAATATCTCTCAAACAAATGAAGATAAGCAAGGCACAAAGTGGCCAGCGAGGGTACTTGCAGAGCGAACCTCCGCTAATACCCTGCTTTGAACATGCTACCTTGGGTAGAAACCACACTAAAGTAGCTTTCAAGCTACGGTCCGGGCATTTTCTCTCTAATAAACATGCCTATTCAATTAAAAAGGCGATTACACTGCATCGGTCAACTAGAAGACGTACAGCATCTTCTTCTAGAGTGCATCAGAAATTGGAGCGAAAGGCAATCACTGATGACCCGCTATGGTCAATATTGTTTTGATGTTGCCTTACTTCAGAGCATTCTGAATAGCCCAAAGTCAGAAATAGCTGTAGAATTTTATGATATGATGGTAGCGGGTAATCAGTGATTTATATTAAAGCAAAGTTACGATGGGGCTGACGTGTCTTGTGGGCAAAAGTACCTAATATACTCCAGATTAAAAAAAAGGCACAGGCTGAAAATGGATGGAAAACCCAAGCGTCATTCAGCGAATGTGCAGTTACATCTTCCTGGAAGGCACAGTGTCAAAGGCAATGTCATAGGGGCGTTGTAGTTTTGTTCTTCTAGAAAGGTTATTACTCGTATACCTTGTTGAAGAACTAAAGACATATTGCTTAATCATGTCTATAAACTATTCTACTAAATGTCTTTGACGTGCCTTATGCCACATAGAGTTCTGGATAAGCTTGCAAAAAACCCAAGTGCGCTCTCTATTCCTGCTCTCCCATAGGCCGATGTGACGGCAATCCGAGACGACCAGACATAGATCAGGCACAGGACGAACGGCATGACATGCTCTTTGAGGCACGGGTGTGGATCACACCGCCAACTACCTATTTTTTTTACAAAAAAAACTCGAACACAGGGCCTCATGTCTGAACCCGAACGAGCTCACCAATAGACCAATAAGGCACCTTCGCAAAGTAAACGTTTAATTGCAAGTAGCGTGTAGAAGGTCTTTTAAGTACACAAAACCCAAGTTTACGCCAAATAGATCGGCAATAAAGCTGTCTTCAAGTTGTTTGTACATTGTACACAATCAATACACAATCTAAGCACACTTCCAATAAATATATACTAGCTATCCACTACTCTGTTAATTCTGTGGGAAAATATTGATGGGGACATTTTAATTCATTATACATGTCGGAGAATAAGAGGGAAGGAACGCACAAAGCATAGGGGCATAGGGTTCTCCGCCGACATCGTCATTAATGGGATCCATAATTTAATTTCTTATACTGTGGGCGTTCGTGGGTAATGTTGATGCAATCAAACACTTTAATTATTAACACGGATTATAATGTTAAATCACTTAATGTTCCCGGTATCAATTTACATAAACTCATTAACAATAATAGCTAGGAACGCGACAGTTCCAACGGTAGACCGCTCGGTCGAGCGCCACTCGACTGCCGAGAGACTCCCGCCGGACTGTCACTATTAACTCTGTCCCACGCCGATAGATAGCGCCAGCGTTTCACAGATACCTGCCCTCCGTCATACATAAGTCTATATATAGTAGTAGTCGTCCAGGAGTCAAAATTCTACCATAATGAAGAGTGATCTCGCACTCCTCAGCATTTTAGGCGTTATGATTGGCGATGAGTCAGGTTGGAGAGCAGTGACCTCCATCTACGAGGCTGTCACCCTGCAAAGGGTGCTAATGGCAGACGCTACTCCCTATCGCCAGAGGAGAGGGGGGGGGGGCAGGAGACGTAATTTTGCTCACCTACTCTCCCTCAACTACGCCCTTAAGTGGGATTTAATCCAGGGCGCCAGGGCTCAGCGTAAGCGGACATCTGGACCCCAAACACCTGGATGAAGATGGTTCCGCTAAGTATTGGTAGGTATCCTGGTACGAAAAGCGAGTCCCACACTCCCGGAAGTAAGTTTATACTTCATCCGGCATACATAAAGCATTTCCCAGCGAAAAAAAACAAAAGCATGTCGTAACTCTACCATAAATAGTTTGAATTATAAGTTTGAACCTGCCTCATTGGTCTAGTCGTTCGTATGTTCGACGACAGACATGAGGTCCTGGGTCGGCTTGGCAAATCCAAAAATTAATATTGAGTTTTCTATTAAGATTTTCTCATTATTTGCCCGAAGTTGGAACGTTGGCGGTGTGATCCACCCCATGCCTCGGAGAGCTTGTTAAGCCGTCGGTCCTGCACCTGATCTCTCTCCTGTCGTGTCGGATTCCCGTCAGATCGGACTATGAGAGTGAAGGAATAGGGAGTGCACTAGTGTATTATGCCTACCAATCCACAGTGGAGCAGCGTGGTGGATCTATGTTCTAAAGACCCTCTCTCCTATGATTGAGGAGGCCTGTGCCGAACATTGGGACGTTAATGGGCTGCAATTTACCATATCGTTTTAATACAGGTACCATTTTGATGGCCTATAACTTTGTGAAAAGAAAATATAAATAGATTTGGTTTTCATAAAAAGTTGATTTTCGCTATGATTGGAAAATTTTATCGGCTAAATGGTGACCGCGATTCACTATGCAACTATCGCCTCTTTTTATGGCATTTTTCATGACATCCAGCAACATCTCAGGCTGAATTTCTTCAATTTCGTGATAATTATTGACTTTAAGATGTTGAATCGTATGTGGCTTCTTCACATAAAAAGTCTGGTGCTGTTAAATCCGGAGATCAGGATGACCACGATAAATCGCCATTTCACGAAATTCAATAATTGAATTGTTGAAGAGGCTGCTGAAGTTTCCAGCATGAATACCACACCATACGGATGTTTTTAGTGGTTTCATTAAATGTAAAGACCAAATAAACTTTTTATGAAAACCAAACCCACCCTATTATAGGCAACCAAATTGGTAACCGGACTTTGCTCCATCCATTATAAACTAGAAGCTATTAGGGTTACTGGAATTCTTGAAGTGAAACTTCTTTAGACGCATGAGGGTAAAATTTTCACGGATGAAAGGCCTGATTAGCCTCACGAGGACGTGCAGCGTTTTTTATGCTATTTCCTTCGAAGGTTAGGTAGTTTTAATATTTACAAATAACATGTGGTATTTTTATTTGCAATTCGTCATTTTCGACACTTTTAATATTTTAATAACAATGAATATCATTAAATACGTCCCTCTGATCTCGGAAATCTAAAGTTTTAGATATGTATAAATATAAACAAGACTAAAAAAAATTGTATGCCAAAGAAATTTCACTTCTGACGTCACGCTTCATTCCCTTCGGGGTAGGCAGAGACCACGTCCTTCCACTTGCCACGATCCTTGCATATCTTTTCCTTGCTTTTACAACACTCCTAAACATAAAATAGAGGACAATAGAACGAAGTACAACACGACTGATGTGAAACGTCACTCTCTTTCCATCTTCACTAATCTCCCTCTCAATTACCATTCGTGTCGCCCGATAACACTTTTCGTAACGCTCCCGTAACGTCATTTACCAGCATACATTTGACGGCCTCGGTGCGCAGTGGTGCGAGTATTCGCTTAGCTAGCGGAGGTCCCGGGTTCGATCCCCGGTAGGACGAATCTAGGAAATTGTATTTTCTAATTTGTCTGAGTCTGGACTGGTGGGAGGCTTCGGCCGTGGCTAGTTACCAACCTACCAGCAAAAAAAAAACGTACCGCCAAACAAAGAGATATGTGTTCCGGTACGATGCTATGTAGAAACCGTAAGGGGTATATCGCCTCTTAACAGATTAGCGCGCTTCCATCTTAGACTGTATCGTCACTTACCATCAGGTGAGATCACAGTCAAGCGCTAATCTGTCAGCAAAAAAAAAAATACTCCCCAAGTAAAGCGCATTGAAGTTTTACATCAAAAGTAACCTTTATGTGATTTCCAGCCAAAATTGTTTACTTTAGCACTTGAATTACCTACAATGCTAGTTATTAGTCATAGTCATCACACTTTTCGTTACGCTCTCGTCACGCATTCATCAGCTTACTCCCCCAGACAAGCAAGCGTAATAGTATGACATCGCCACCCGCGTGATAATAATACTTTGATTTCGTATACAATAAGCGCACATGCGTCGAAAATTTATGGCACTAAATTCCACTATATTCAATCCAATACCCACTAAATTAATTTAATTGGAAACCAATGTGGAACTTAAATCATTAAAAATAGCGCCGAAAGAACTTTGGATACGAAAAAGAAGTATTACTTTAATTATTCAATTATTATTTTAAATGTCACAAACAGACTTTTCAATAATTTACTTTCCTTTTTGGAAGCACGCCTATCTGGTAAGAGACAATCTATCTCCTATGCTTCCTCCTCCTCCTTCGGGGTAGGCAGAGACCACGTCCTTCCACCTGCCACGATCCTTGCATATCTCCTTCGCTTCTTCCATTCTCATTAAACCTTTCACACAAGTTCGTCGGTTTAAACAAATCTTGACCTGGTCCTTATTTAAAAGTTCCTGGATTTAGTCCAGGAACGTTCGCCTTGGTCTTCCCCTTCCAACTTTCCCATTCACTCCTGACTCATAAATATTTTTAGTCAGTCTACTTTCATTCATTCTCTCTACATGCCCAAACCATCTAAGCATACCTTTCTCAATTTTAGTCACTACATCTTCTTTTATACCACAACGCTCTCTTATCACTATTTCTTACTCTGTCGCTCAGTTTCAATCCACTCATACTTCTCAACGCTCTCATCTCTACCGCATTTATTTTACTTGCCCCTTGAGACACCATCTGATTATTCATATAGACGTGCAGAGCACCATTTACCATATTCCTTGCATTCACTCTCCTTTCAATATCAAACAATTAATTTGTATTTTAATTACATATATATATATATAGATTATGTTTATCGTTAATTATTAATAAATACGTTATCGTAATGTGTAAAAGTTTAACAGATGTATCCAATTATAGTGATGCGGTCGGCAGCCCGCGCCAAGGTTAAACACGCGCAGCCACAGACTGGGCGGTGCCGATACAATCCACTCGGATTAAAGGTCGCCGCACACTACACAGTCTCCAATATAAGCTCGTGATACTTAAAGTAGTTTATATTCACCCCTAGGGAAAGATAGCATCAGACAAGAGGACGTTCATGTAAAAACAATACCGTTCTTTTTTCGATATATCGTAGTGTTATATCGATACTTTGCGATATATCGATATTTTAAAAATATATTAACTAATCATTTGTATTTAACTAGTGATATTAAAAAGGGATCAGGTTTAATACACCGGCACACAAAAAAAAATTGTCTGTCCACCGGGCGCCTTCTAACTACGAGGATGTGTTCCGACCCCTTTTTATCGCTGGGAAATACCATTTACGCACTAACCCTGACCGATGACTAGTCTGCAGTGTGGGACCCGGCGATGGTAGGTTGCAATACCTACAAAAAGCCAGCGAAACCATCTTCATCCATTAGTGAGGCGCCAGGTATTCAGCTTTCGGATTAGTCCGACGTAGGTGGGAGAAGGTGCGCTAACATGCGCCCCCTTGTATTCCGCCGCCTTCGGCGGTGAGGGAGGGCATCCACTGCATTCTTCCTCTCTCACTCTCGTGGGCTTCCTTCAGCGATACTACCGGTTCGCAATAGAAGGCCACTTTCGCCCACCATCTCTCACTGGAGAGCATCGTGTCTACAATGCTTCTCAACGAGAGGTCGCCTGTGATCAACGCCACCAGGAGGTGATGCTGAGGTCCCCAGACCGCACAATCTGCCACAGTGTGATGCGCTGAGTCAATAGCAGCCCCACACTGATGACAAGCGGGTAACTCCTCCCGGATAATTCGGTGCAGGAACTTTCCGAAGAACCTACACCAGTCTGTAGGAAAGCGTCCCGTGCTCCCTGAAAAGCCATTGTTCCAGTTGAGAAAGGATCGCCGCCACAGTGACCATACCCGCTCATGAGGACCCGAGATTTTCGCTCCATTTTTGGACCAGAGCCTGGTCGACCTCTAACCGTTCGGATCTCGTCGGCATCAGGCCGAAGGCCATCCGCCCTTGCAGCCAATGTGTATCGACCTGCTGAATACGAATTTCAAGTCAGTTTAGGCCGTCCAGCCTTCAATTTCGAGTAGACCCCAAAAAAACGACGAAAATTCGATATTATTAGCAATGAAAAAAATCTCAAATGATCAACAACGTGATTACCTCTTCTTCCTTTTCCTTTATTTAGTAAAAAATGCTATCGTGTTGGGATTTCACCTTCTTCGATGTACAGACTTCATTTCATTGCATGATCGCTTGTACTTTATGAAGAATGGTTTTGCATTCAAATTACCATTTTAATTCAGTCTGGATCACACACTTTATTTGGGGATGATGTAAATGTTGACACGATGGGAAAATACCAAAAACAGAGAAAACTTGAAATTTACAATTCCCATAATCTGGCCTTCACCAACTATTTCGCATAATTATAACTTCTGTATGATTGAAATTGCCGGTGTTACTCCGTCGAATAGAAGTAAAATACAGTACGCCAATTAAAGAAAATGAATGAAAGGAGACTGACAAAAAGGATTTATGAGTTTGGAGTGAATACGAAAGTTGGAAGGGGAAGACCAAGGTGAACGTTCCTGAACCAAACCCAGGATATTTGAAATAAGGGCGAAGTCAAGAGTACTTTAAACCGACGAACTTGTATGAAAGGTTTAATGAGAATGAAAGAAGCGAAGGAGATATGCAAGGATCGTGGCAAGTGGAAGGACGTGGTCTCTGCCTACCCCGAAGGAAATCAGGATTGATGCTATAGAGGTATGTTAGATGTTAAGTATGATAAGTAACAAACGTATTTGGACAAGAACACCGTGATTGGTGGTTGGTTGTAAATGGCTATTATCTTAAAGCTATAAAAGGCTCTGTAAGTTAAGTTTTCATGATAGTATAAGGCTTGTCTTTGGATGATTTCCAAATATTGTAATTATAGCCAATTTAATGAATCTTTATAATGTTGTTAAGAAAGTAAAAAATAGTGTGATAAGAGAACGTTGAGGTATAAAAGAAGAATGTAGTGGCTAAAATTTAGAATGCTTAGATAAGTATTATGAGTCAAGAGTGAATGGAAGGCGAAGACTAAGGCGAACGTTCCTGGACCAAATCCAGGACATTTTAAATAAAGGCCAGGTCAAGAGTACTCTAAACCGACGAACTTGCATGAAACGTTTAAGGACAATGAAAGAAGCGAAGGAGATGTATGTATAACAATTAATGAATATATTATAGATGTTGTAGTATCAATCCTAAAGCTATAAAACATTGCAATTTAAGATAAGTTCTCATGATAGATAAGGGTTGTCATTGGATGATTTCCAAATATTGTAATTAAAGCGAATATGCTATAAAATGTTGCATAAATAATTATATTTAGAAATATTATAGATGTTAAATATAAGTAAGAAAGGTATTTAGAGGGAAACACCGGGATTGGTGGCTTAAAGCTATAAAAGAATCTGTAGTTTAGAATCTAAGAAATTTCTCACATTTATCAACGTTGTTGGACAACTATTGTGTTTTAAATACATTATATTTGTGTGTGGTAAAATTATAAACAATCGGAAAATAGTATTACTTATCCTGCTAAATTAATTGAGTCTTTAACAATCTGTACTTTTTTACAGTTTATCCATTTCTGCACCGTCTACTTCGTATAAATAAAGTACAAAATGTTAAAATGATGCAATCGTTGTAATTTATAAAGTGTTTCGCCTTGAACTTGAGCGGGCGTTCACATTTTGCGACATTGCACCATTTGCAAAAAAACGTTGCTAGCTTTATCCTGTAGTGTTACCCGAATAAATTCAATGTCTATCTATCTATTTATCTAACTATCTATACTTTTCATTGTATGTTAATAAAGCAGGCATATGTCATAATTGTCAATCGTATATCTTCAGTAAAAGTTCTGGTATCTTTTACCCTGGATCTTTTAAAGAAATCAACAGATTTTAATGTAGTTTACTTTAATAGATAGAGCGATTCAAGAGGAAGGTTTCTATGTATTACACATATAGTACAGAAAAGTTTAAAAAATCATAAGTTTGTAATGTCATGTCGTAACAAATACTCTGTGCGCTGAAATCGCAAACGCTGGTTAAACCTTACAAGATAGATCAAATTAATGTTCTACGGAATTATATATCTTTAAAAGATCGACAAAAAAGTCCACAATGGTATGTATTTATCTGTAAAGGATAACCCACAGTAACCGTTTTTATCTTTTAAATATTACAAAATGTGTTTTATACCATGCTACTTTAATACAGTAAACGCCTTATCAATATTTTAAACTTTGTATCCCTTTTTACGAAAATAACAAAAAAATAAACACATCACACACATTACCATGTATTTGACACACACACACGTATATATACTCTTCTGTCAATCGCTGACAGTTATGTCAAACGCAATAAGGTTACTGTTTAGACTGTCCGTGACCTTACGATTGACCTTGATCTCTGATCCATGGAGAAGTGCAGGTCGGGTCGTTCCCTGAGACGGTGGGGGAGAATTCCACCGAGAGGGTGAGGGAGAAACAGATGTGATCGGCACCTACCTCGTATCCCGTTCGTCGGTCTCATCTTTGATTTGTGTAGTGTGCATCTATATGTCGTGACCTGCATGGCGATGCGGAGATTGCGGTCGGCGACGCCGACTTTCCGTTATCCACTCCAAAGCAGTCCTGTGCACCAACTTGCACAGAAATGTTCAAGAAACTAAGGCACACGTAGGCCGGAATGAACTGTGGAAGAGTGAACCTGCCGCGCCTCGTCTGATTCTAGGAAGGGGAGCAACTATTCGATTCTTAACGCGCTGACTGCACCAATTGCAATTACATACATACATAGCATCACGCCTCATTTCCTTCGGGGTAGGCAGAGACCACGTCCTTCTATTTGCCACGATCCTTGCATATCTCCTTCGCTTCTTTCATTCTTCATACAAGTTAGTCGGCTTAGAGTACTCTTAACCTGACCCTTATTTAAAATGTCCTGGATTTGGTCCAGGAACGTTCGCCTTGGTCTTCCCCTTCCAACTTTCGCATTCACTCTTGACTCATAAATCCTTTTTGTCAGTCTCCTTTCATTCATTCTCTCTACATGCCCAAACCATCTAAGCATACCTTTCTCAATTTTAGTCACTACGTCTTCTTTTATACCACAACGTTCTCTTATCACACTATTTCTTACTCTGTCATTCAGTTTTACTCCACTCATGCTTCTCAACGCTCTCATCTCTACCGCATTTATTTTACTTTTGTGATTTTTCTGCTATACCCATCTTTTCACTACCATACATAAGTGTTGGCACCAACACTCCAGCATGCACAGCCAGTCTGGCCCTTTGAGACATCATCTGGCCATTCATAAAGGCGTGCAGAGCACCATTTACCATAATCCCTGTATTCACTCTCCTTTCAATATCACTTTCACATGTTTCATCTTTTGTAAATTTAGATCCCAAGTATACAAATTCTTTCACCTCTTCCACTTGTTCCCCATCTAACAAAATATTGCCATTCATCTCTTTCAAAGAGCATAACTTTCGTTTTGTTTACACTCACTTTCATTCCTTTCCCTTTCAAAGCTTCATTCATAATATTTACCATCTCCTGTAGCTCATTAGCGGATAACGCAAGTATTACTTGATCATCAGCGTAAAGTAAACATTTGATGAATATTTTATTCATGCTTACAATACAAATAAACCGCGTGGAAACTACACTTTTCACCAAAAACCACGAGGCGGGGCACCTTTTCCGCCCCAACGCGACACCTCGATGACAGACAGAGTCACAGATTAAAAATATTTTAGTTGCATAAGTTATGAAAATCCGCAGGAGGCGCCCTCTAACGCATGCAGACCGACTTCCCGCCGTTTTCCGATAGTTAGCGAGTTAGTACCTCCAAAGCTAACAGATGGCGCGAATAGTTACATTAAAAAGTATTTATTGTCAAAAGCACCAAGGAGGTTACATTAGAAAAGTTTCTATAGTGGTTAAGTTTATTTTACATAAAATTTGTTAATCTTCTCTTTCATATAAACCTTCTCCTGACTATAACAAATGGAACAACGAAAGATTTATCGAAATTGGTCCAGTTGATCACGTGTGTTGCCGCCACATAGGAAAAAGCTGTATTTACTCGTATTTTTTGAGTCACTGACTCCCATTTATATAAAAGAACAGAGTGAGACAGTATATAAAATCAAGTACAACCATTTTCATTGTAGTGTAAGGCCGTTGTTTTCAGATTCGTTACCCGTTCTGTGGGAAATCACTTGCCTCTCAACACTGATTACTGTTGGAAGTGTTCCAGAAGTTTCGAATAAATAACGCCCGGCCAACCCTCTGGAAAACGCGATTTGAACGTTTTCCCATTATTTCCTCGTCAAAACCCTTGACTTCTTTTTTCCTGAAAAAAATTGCTGGGGAAGTGTACTAAATCGGGTTTTTATAGTTAAAATAATGGCTGCGTATTCGAAAACTTGTTGTACACGTCATATAACATCTATATCTATATATATAAATCAATTGCTGTTCGTTATTCTCCCTAAAACTTGAGCACAGCTGAACTGATCTGGCTGATCTTGGTTTTGAATCACTTGTGGGAAGTCCAAGGAAGGTTTAAAAATTGAGTAAATATGAAACAAAATGCTTGGAATATAGTAAAAAAAAAAAAAAAAAACAATTGAGCTACTTTTAAAAGAATACATGTGTTTTGACATTTTTTGATCGCAACTATAGTATTTATTAGTTAGAATACGGAGTAATTAGACATCAAAGTGGCCTATCAATATTCAAATTCTAATGCGCCTGACAAACGTTAGTGTTTTAGCGAGCAAGCGCATTGAGAGCGTGTTCTTATCTTACAATATATTATTAATTTTTACGATGTCGTTTTTCTTCATTTTGTAATATTTCTTTTATTATTCTATTTTTGAGTACGTTTAATTTAATATTTTCCATGTACATTGCTTAGGTAGGCACTAGCCCCTGAATAGGGGGTTTCGGGGTCAGTCACAGAAAAAATGCATTAATTATACCTAATAAATTTATTTTTTTATCTATTTAACTGTCCTCTGTTCTATATCTATATAAAATGCTTCCATTTAACATTAATTTATGCTTAAATAGAATTTAAGGATGGTATCAAGCAGCTGTTTAAAAGAAGGATATTACTGCGTATCTTCTTGAGGGTAATGGTATAGTGACCCTCCATTAGAAGCACCTGTCGCGGGTTTTTACGACCCATTTGCTGTATTAAAGCGCGCTTTATTACACTTATTAAAATAGACGCTCGTTACTAAATCCTATTTTATTCTCTTGGCAGAAGCATAAAGATTTGACTGTAATTTTATTTCATGACTAGCTGTTATCGTGTGTAATTCTTAAAAGAAAAGTATCTTTTTGAACATAGTGGAAAAGGCAAACTTAAAGCTATAAAGCTTTATCAAAAGCGAACGTCCTTGATCGACCTTTCCAATCCAACATCGTGCTTTTTGCTGAAGGTAACCATCGTGAGGAAATCGCCATTGAAGCAGAGTGGATGGAAATACCCTGGCGGAGTCTCCAGCGTGGGCACCCCAGCGGCATATCTTATTGTCATTAGTTAGTGGAGATCTTTCACTGAAGAGTATAATTGGGGTAATGCTCGCCAGTGAAATTGTGTGGAGGACGGTTGCCTTCATTAGCGAGACCGTCATCTCGCTGAAGAAGGCAAATGAGAGGTACGTACGGCTACGTAAGCAAGCGGCTAAAGCCCTCCCTCGCCGTTGGAGGAGACTTAGCGGTAGAAGTCGCACGTATGCACTTCATTCTTCAGCCTATTGAGTGGTAGGTCCTCTTAGTTGGTTAACGCATCACACTGTGACAGCTTGTGCATCCTGGAGACCTCAACGTCACCAGAAGATGTAGGCCGGAATATCCTACTTTTGCAAGACTGTAGTCTCGCTTAAAGTCCATGATGCTCTCCGTTATCGCCGAAGGAGGCAAGGTACTAGGCGGTGCGTATTTACGCGCCTCCTCCCGCCTCCTTGAATCCTCAGTTGGACTCATCTGAGGTACCAGGGAACTCCTGGTACCTCAATTATGGATGAAGAGGGTTCCGCTGAGTTTTAGTGGGTATTACGAGGCTCTCCTCCCTCGCTGAGTCCCTCATTCCTGACCCAGCGGAAAAAAAGGTCCGCATAGTCAGTATCATCCGGATCACTAGAGTGGAATGCGGTTAGGGTGATCTCTAGTGATCTCACTAATGGATGTGGAGGGATTCGCTGGATTTTAGTGTGTATACCTGTGAGTCCCACACTCCCGATTGAAAAAAGTCTGTCAACGGGGTGCGTAAAGGCATAAAGAAAAGATACTTATATTGATGTGTAGAAAAATAGGCGTGAATTATCATTGATAAATATTGACATTTTTGAAACAGTTTATTTCTTGTTTCCAGGTTCTGTATGCGGTGGACGGTGCTGTGGACGAGGCAGAGAAACACAACTGAGAAATGGTCTACGACGGTCTGCTGAACAGCGTGTTTCACTTGTAATGAAGCCCATCACAGAACTTCTACTTGCAACTAAGAAAACTTTGCAAGGTTAGTGTTAATTGGTACTATAATGTTTGTAACGTTTTCACACAAAAAATACTCGACCGATTCCAAAATTGTTTTCACCATTAGAAAGCTGCTTTTCCCCTGATCGACTNATATAAAGTAAAGATACTTGTATTGATGTGTAAAAAAATGGGCGTGAGTTATCATTGATACATGTTGATATTTTTGAGACAGTTTATTTCTTGTTTCCAGGTTCTGTATGCAGTGGACGGTGCTGTGGACGCGGCAGAGAAACACAACTGAGAAATGGTCTACGACGGTCTGCTGAACAGCGTGTTTCACTTGTAATGAAGCCCATCACAGAACTTCTACTTGCAACTAAGAAAACTTTGCAAGGTTAGTGTTAATTGGTACTATAATGTTTGTAACGTTTTCACACAAAAAATACTCGACCGATTCCAAAATTGTTTTCACCATTAGAAAGCTGCTTTTCCCCTGATCGACTTAGGCTATATTACTTTCTCCAAAAAAATATGGTTTCTGTACAATTAACGGGAGACCAATCCTTTAAAAAAATACTCTTTAGTTGGTTGTGTGCAAAAACGTTTTGTTCTACGTCCGAATTTTTGATGATAAAAATAATATAATCGAAGCCTTAGTAATTAATTTTGTAATAACCATATTGTAAATTAAATCTGACATATCAGATCTGACGAATTTTAAATTTCATTTAAATATTTTTTAGGTTTGCTTCTGTTACTTGATTCATGTTTGTAGAGTATTTGAAGAGTATTCTATCCATGTGCTGGAACCAATTGCAGCTTCAGCCTTCGCTTATTTACTGTATAATTTGATTCAATATATATTGTGAGAATTGATGTCTATTTTGAATGAATTACCTATTAAATGTTTACTCTACGCTGATGATCAAGTACTACTTGCATCATCTGCTGAGCTACAGGATATGGTAAATATTATGAATGAAGTTGTGAAAAGGAAGGGAATGAAAGTGAATGTAAACAAAACAAAAGTTATGCTTTTTGAAAGAGATGAATTTATGATGAATGGCAATATCTTGATAGATGGGGAACAAGTGGAAGAGGTGAAAGAATTTGTGTACTCGGGATCCAAATTTACAAAAGATGGAACATGTGAAAGTGACATTGAAAGGAGAATGAATGCAGGGTAATATGGTAAATGGTGCTCTGGCTAGCAAAATAAATGCTGTTGAGATCAGACCGTTGAGAAGTATGAGTGGATTGAAACTGAGTGACAAAGTATACTTAGATGGTTTGGGCATGTAGAGAGAATGAGTGAAAGGAGACTGACAAAAAGGATTTATGAATCAAGAGTGAATGCAAAAGTTGGAAGAGGAAGACCAAGTCGAACCTTCCTAGACCAAATCCAGGACATTTTGAACAAGGGGCGAGTCAAGTGTACTTTAAACTTAAAGGTTTAATGAGAATGAAAGAAGCGAAGGAGATATGCAAGGATCGTGGCAAGTGAAAGGATGTTGTCTCTGCCTACCCCTATGGGAATTAGATTTAGTCATTTAAAGTTTTATAATGTCTTTGAAGTCGTTGTCTTTTATATATTCATTTATTTAATAGAAAATTGTTCAGTTTATGTTTAAATTGTGGTAAACTGGGTATTTAAAAGCTTCTGGCAGCTGATTAGAAATGAAGGAACACGAGATCCTAATCGATACATATGTTTTTCTTCATAGAAACCGTAGTGTATACAATGACCAAATGTTTCAAATCAAATTCCTAACAATAGGCGGGATAAAAGAAATATGATTACCAATATACTCATCCAGAATACGTAATAAAGGTTGTTTTTCCATACTCACCTACGGGAATTGTGGTGTTTGTTAGGGACAAGAACAATAAATACACGGGTCGTTATAGTACGATACGTGTTTACCAAACACTCGGGACGCCTGCAAATTGGGCGGCCTGTTTACAATGACACCGTCTGCCATTGTAAATATTACAACATAGGGGTCGTTATACATGGTTATAATTATTCCACTCGGCTACTCAAAGGGCTTGTTTGACAGTGCAACTTTTGCCTGATTTGTGAGGAGCAGGAATAACTTAACTGACAAAAGAAAACGGTTATCGAATGGCGAGCACATAGATAATTTATAACTTTAACACGGTTGGAAGTCATGTATGCAGACTAATTGACACAAAGTGGACTAAGAAGGTGACAGAAACGATTCCTGGAGATAAGAAAAGAAGAAGAGGGCGACAAAGGAAAAGATGGAGGGATGTCGCTAGCGAGGCTCGAATATACGAGTAAGACCTTCTAAGCCCGGAGTAGCCTTCAATACGCCAGCAAGTCCTTAGATATGTCAGTGTATCTATCAATACAACGAAGAATCCATCAATATACTACTTATATGACCAAAACGACAGAAATTCTACCGATAATGCTAATGAAGCCATCAATTCATGTGCGAGGTCATGAAAATGTCGTCTAGACCAGCAAGTCCTCACCCTCACCCCGATCAGATCCATACTCTTATCGATACCCTCCACAGCCCTTAGTGAAGCACCAGAAGATTGGTAAACACAATCTACCCTGGTACTTCGGAAGTCGTAGTACTATAAGGTTCGGAACAGGGAGCGGAATGAGACAACCTTTACGTTCTATTCATACTTTACTAATGCTCAATAATATTGACAAACATGGTTTTAAATACTAACTTAAGTAGGCTACATGACTAAACCCCACAGAACGTCCAATATCCCTCATTGCCTGAAGACACAGCTCTTCGAACAGTCCGTGATGCCAATGATGACCTACGGCTCCGAAAAGTGGTCGCTGACTGTGGGTCTCATACGAAAGTTAAGGGTCACTCAGCGTGCGATGGAGAAGGCCATGCTTGGGGTTTCTCTACGTGATCAACCATAACCAAAGTCAACGAATCATGAACCTGAAGTGGCAATGGGCGGGGCACATAGTCCAAAGGACTGATGGACTTTGGGGCCCGACCCCGGGTGGCGACCCACAAGGTGGACCGATGACATAAAGTATGTCGCTGGTAGCCGCTGGAGCCTATAGTTTAACGATGGACGTCCATCAGTTGAAGCGACTACGGGGACTCAGGAAGAGTCGTCTGTGAAATTTAAGAAGTAGGCAGTAGAAGCAAATATCTACGTCTTTTACCTCCTAATCTTCTGCGCCGGATTAAAATTGCCTCCAAAGCATCCTTCCTCTACCTCTCATGTGTCTCCTTCAGCGAAATAATAGTTACGCAGATGGAGGCTACTATACTCTCCCTTTCGCTGGGGAGCATTGCGACACCAGCAAGTCCATTAATAATGCTGAAGCTATCAATTCGCCATGGACCTATCAAAACGCTCAATATGCCATTATTGCGCCGGCGTCACCGATACTACACCAATGAGGCCGTCAATACGTCGCTAAGGCCTTCAATACGCTGGTCAGACTGACAATACGCCGCTGAGATGGTGAATACGCATGTGAGACCATGAATATGCCAGCGAGATATACAATACATTAGCTAGGCTATTGATGTACAGAAAAAGATAATTTTTGCGTTATAATATTATAGACAGCTAAAAATTCTTTAAGATAATATAAAATTTTCCCAGGATTATTCTTAGTTAGTCATCGAAGTCTGGGATAAAGGTTTTAATGAAAGACCTCGCAGACTCGAAATAAGCGGATTACAGGCTTTTGTTCGCTTCCATCTTTGATGAGAAAATAGGGTACGTTGAAATTTATTAGCATTACCTTGTACGCTGTAATAGTTTTCTTAGATCTTTGAGAATGTTCCTAATATTAAAACAAGCTTATTGTATTAGTTTTTCAAAGAGTAATATGATTGCTTTTAAAAGAAAATTTGTAATAAATAAATTACCATAAGTAGAGCGAGGGTTTTTAGAGCATAGACCCACCATGCTGCTCCAGTGCGGATTATCAGGCATAGTACACAAGTGCACTCTCTATTCCTTCACTCTCATAGTCCGATGTGACGGCAATCCGATATGACCGGAGAGAGATCAGGCGCAGGACCGACGGCTTAACGTGCTCTCCGAGGCACGTGGGTGGATCACACCGCCAACTTCCCAACTTCGGGCAAATATTGTGAAAATCTTAATAGAAAACTCAATATTGGTATTTTAATTGGCCCGACCCGGGACTCGAACCCAGGACCTCATGTCTGTAGTCGAACATACTAACCACTAGACCAATGAGGCAGTCGCTTACCATAGCAGGAATATATTAGCAAGTGCAACGAACTCTATAATGAACGTTTAAACAAAGCGTGCTCACCCTCGGTTAAAGGAAGTAAGGACCGTTTATAGGGTACCGTATAAAATATGGTACTATACTATAGTTTCGTTATGTCAGTCAGCCCATAAATTTATGGCTTTCTATAAATCGGCATTTCAATGTTACCAAAGTTTTAATTACATCCATGGTGTGGAGTCTGTCGATACGTCGGTAAGGCCATCAAGACGCTGGTTAGCCCATCGATACGCCAGTGAAACCGTCAATGTTCTAGCGAGGCATGCGATATATTAGCTAGTCAATGAATAATACGCCTCTGAGACCATTGATACGGAGGCGAGGCCTTCACTGTAGAAAAAAGACAATGAGTGTCTTTTGCGTTTCTAATATTATTATACATCACGCCTCATTCCCTTCCGGGTAGGCAGAGACCACGTCCTTCCACTTGCGCACTTCATTCTCATTAAACCTTTCATACAAGTTAGTCAGTTTAGACTACTCTTGACCTGGCCCTTATTTGAAATGTCCTGGATTTGGTCCAGGAACGCTAGCCTTGGTCTTCCCCTTCCAACTCTCCCATTCACTCCTGACTCATTAAATCCTTTTTTGTCAGTCTCCTTTCATTCATTCTCTCTACGTGCCCGAACCATCTAAGCATACCTTTCTCAATTTTAGTCACCACATCTTTAATACCACAGGGCTAATACTGAATTCCCCCGACCCAGGCCTTATGTCTGTAACCCAACAGGTTTACCACTTTACCAATAAAATAGTCCAGGTTTAATCACGACGTCTTAACAAAAATTTGAGGCAAATATGATAGATAGACTTTGAGGAGATTTGTAATAAATTATTACCGAAGTACGGAACCCTATACTGTGCGTGTTTCGACACGCACATTGCTGCGTTTTTGAATGGCACTCATGCTTTATTTAAATCGATATATAGACTTGATACTTTAATATTTGTCGTTGTGAAATAGGGGAAAGTAACGAATTGCAAATCCTTATCCAAAAATTAAAGTATATTTTATATTTTTGTATAATTTACAACAACGGACATTTACTGGTACTATATGTATTTTTAAAAAGCATAAAATGAAGTAGCTTCCGCTGTTTGTTCGCTTATATCTTTTAAACCACTTAACGGATTTTAATGCAGTTTTTAGAAATGGATAGAGAGATTCAAGAGGAAGCTTTATAGGTATATAATACATACGTATTATAGTACAGATAAACTGAAACAATCAAAGATGTAATCAGAACAGAAGCGACAGTGTTTCAAAGATTAATAATACGTTTTATAATCAGGTTTTAATAGCTCTATGATAAAAAATAACATGACCTAACTTGTTAAATAGAGTGTCTTAGTCAATTAAATTATAAAAATGTTGAATATATTACCCCAAACCTAAATCTAGCTGAAATTCTATGAAAAGTGTTAGTGGTCTTTTTTAAATTAAAAAAAGTCTTAGGTTCAACTGTATTTTGCCTAGAATTTACGTATTTAACCACTAAACCCGGAGATTTATCCTCGAAGAAGTTATCTAAGATCTTTTGGTTGGAATCAAGCCATTCACTAAGCCCACTTTTTTATCCCCGAATAGAAGAGTTAATATTTCCAACAGAAATAAAGTCGGGGAATACGTCCGTTCGTATAAAAGTTTTCATTCATTCACTCACATTTGCAAGAAGGCGGCTTGAATACACTTTCAATGGGCCCGGCTCAGACTCAGTCATCAAAGGCTTTCAGGCCTTCAAAGCCTTCAAAACCCACTGCGTTCACGCACTCTTAATTTGCTTTATGATTATCAAAAGATAACATAAGGGTATTCAATTAAATAAGTTTAATTTGTATTGTTTATGTTCCTCGGTGGGCTGGAGTTCATTGTGTATTTTGAACAGCGCTTCTCAAAGTGAAATAAGACCTAGGGGTCTCTATTAAGGTGTTGGGGAATTTTCAAGCTCAATATCTTTAATATTAATATCTGACCCGGCAAGCGCTGTTTTGCTATATAATAATTAATATCATACATACATACATACATAGCATCACGCCTCATTCCCTTCGGGGTAGGCAGAGACAACATCCTTCCACTTGCCACGATCCTTGCATATCTCCCTCGCTTCTTTCATTCTCATTAAACCTTTCATACAAGTTCGTCGGTTTAGAGTACACTTGACCTGGCCCTTATTGGTCTGGCCCTGGCCCTAGTCTTCCCCTTCCAACTTTCGCATTCATTCTTGACTCATAAATCCTTTTTGTCAGTCTCCTTTCATTCATTCTCTCTACATGCCCAAACCATCTAAGCATACCTTTCTCAATTTTAGTCACTACGTCTTCTTTTATACCACAACGTTCTCTTATCACACTATTTCTTACTCTGTCACTCAGTTTTAATCCACTCATGCTTCTCAATGCTAATTAATATCGCTATTAAAAAATGGGGGTTTTTGGTAGAATGGTGAAAATTTGGAATTATATGTATTTTGTAATGTATGAATAATAGATGTTGACCGATCCGGAGATCTACCAAATAAGTAACTAAGTAAGTAGCAGCCCATTAACGTCCCACTGCTGGGCACAGGCCTCCTCACCAAAACCCTGGCAACAAACACCGCGACACGAGAGCTTTATATAGTAGAAGTAAAAAGGAAAAGCAGAAAATTTTCTACTCTTCTTGCTTTAACAGAGTTCTTGTGTTAGGCGCAGAGGGTAATAGCAATCAGGGCAATACTAGAATACCTTACAGTATCCTGGTCAGAGGGTCAGGGCCCTGATTTTTTTTTTTTTTTTTTTTTTTNAAACGCTGCAAATAGCTGGTTAAAGTATTCCTTTTTTTTTTTCGAACTGTGTTTAGCTGTTAGCCCTACTGGCTTTTACAGCGTAACCGGGAGGAGGACGGGCTCTTAAGGAGGCCGCCACATTTCGAGTGCGAGCCCTGAAAAGGGCTCGCTCTCCGGGGAAACGCCGCTCCAAGGGCGTCTCCTGCGAGACCGAGCCTCGGCTTGGAGCGACGTTATCGCTGAAACATCACCTGAAAAGGAAGAATCAGAAGCGCCCCCGGGAACGTGGGTGAAGTCCACGTCCGGGTGACGTCAGAAATCGGGGATACAGGGCCCTGTGTGAAAACCTCGGGTTTACAGTAGCGGCCGTGGTCACTATGGCGGCGATCCGTCCTTACCTGGAACAAAGGCTTTCTAATGAACACAGGACGCTTTCCTACAGACTGGTGCAGGTTTTAACCGGATATGGGTGCTTCGGAAAGTTCCTGCACCAAATTAGCCGGGATGAACTGTCATGAGTGTGTGGCCGCTATCACACTGTGGCCGATTGTATAGAATGGGGACCTCGGTGACTTCTCGTTGGGGAGCATTGTAGGCGATGCTCTCCAGCGAGAGGCGGTGAGTAGAAGTAGCCTTCTTTTGAAAGACGGCAGTCTCGCTGAAGGTGAAGCCCACTAGAAAGAAAGGGAGAATGTAGCGAATGGTATCAACGCTGAAAGACGCGAGATACACGACGGCGCATAACTGCGCACCTCCTCCCGCCTCCGTGAATCCTCTGTCGGACTTATCCGGGGCACCAGGACAGATTGCATTAGCTGAACACCTGGTGCCATACTAATGGATGAAGAGGGTTCCGCTTGGTTTTACTGGGTAGATCTCCCATCGCCAAGTCCCACGATCCTGACTGATCATCGGGGTTAGTGCGTAAATTGCCCAGGGAGAAAAAAGGCAAAAGTTCAAAAATAACAAAAATGCGTACTATTGCTGTCAATATAACGATGAAATTAAGGGTAAATTGTATTATTTATGTTCCTAGGCTGGAGTTGATTACATATTTTGGACAGCGATTGTCAAAGTTAAAATTCTCTTTTACTAAAATAAATTATTTGAAGACATATAAATTTGATACGAGAACACACAGCCAGACATAACAATACAGGTCCCGGGTTCAGTATCGTTGTCCTTATTCAGATAAATAAAGTAAAAAATAATAGCTGCACCATGTGGGTTTGGCCTCGGTGGCGCAAATTAGTATGATTTCTGAAGGACAAATTGCATTTTCTAATTAATTTGAACATGGTTTAGTGGAAGGCTTGGGCCATGGCTAGTTATCATCTCATTAACAGACATAATGCCAAGCAAAATGCAGTTTAAAACCATTAGAGGTTTATTACCTCTTACCATTATTCCCTCATCCTTTGGAAATATGGGGAAATCAGTACTAAGTATGCGTTAAAGTTGGGCAATTCAACTAGTCGACCTGCCCTAGCTGACCAATAAAATGGAGGAGACTCTAGATCATAGAAGAACCATTTACCCTTCTCGTCTACTACAGAATATATTATTAGTGTTCAGAGGAACTATACGAGTTATTACCGCCATCACAATTTCACCCACGTACTTTGGATGAAAGGCACTCTTCAACAACTCGGTTTGGTCGATCATTTCTCCCGCGCATGCAAAATATGGAATCATCTTTCAGCAGCGTTGTTCCCTAAAAACTATCACTTGCAACTGTTTAAGGAGCATTTAAATTCCCACCTTCTTGGCAGGCAATGCATCGGCATCGGTGTCCTTGGTGCTGTAAGTGTTCATGGTCGGCGGTGATCTCGTTTGCCTGTCCCGATTAAAAACAAAAAAGTATAAATATATTGCTGCTAAGGTGGTAACTAGTCTCAATGGTATCCTTAGGTAGGACACCGGATGATGGTCTATGCTTTCCCCTTTAGGATGTCCTTGCCCTGAGTGATACCGATATAAGCGTTAAAGGCACGGCCAAGAAATCAGCAAATCAGGTCTTGCCACTTTCTGCAACCAATACCAGAGGCATAAAACGCATTCTTTCTCAATCCTATCTTGCAGGCGAGCATTCCACTTCTTAGCTATCTATCAGCTATGATTTTCAAGATTGTTTCCCGTCCTCTTACTGCCTTCTTTATAGCTTACTCATCATCATTGTTTTCGTACACTGCATTGCTAAATATCATGCCTTCTTTAATATGCCTTAGTGGCAGCATAATCGAACTGCTACCATCATTATCTATTGCCTACTAATCTAGACCCAGACAAATTAGGAAATGCTATTTCTTGAATTGTCCCTGATGAAAATCGAACTTATGCCATTGAGACAGCGAGGTAAATAAAACGTTTTAAAAGTGTGAATGGTTTGAGAACCTATATTTTTAAATGTTCAGAATTAAATTATATCTCGAGGTAGGAATGCGTGAAGGTGTTGATCCCTCCGAGCTGCTACATTCCAACAAGATAACGCACTGTAATTCCAGGACAATTAGACGACAACAAATCAAATAAAATGTTTTACAACGCCGTTGTTTTTGTTTTCCTTTTCGTGAAACGTTACTGAGATGAATCTACATTAAACTCAGCTGGGCATCCTTCTTAAGCTTTAGCAAACCAATAGTATTTCAAATTATTTCATCCAAGATTAAGAAGAAATTCATTCGATCCAGAGCGTCTCAGTAATTCTCAAATTCTAAAACGACTTTTTTGTGTAACTGTAGTAGATAGATGGGGAACAGGTGGAAGAGGTGAAAGAATTTGTATACTTGGGATCTAAATTTACAAAAGATGGAACATGTGAAAGTGATATTGAAAGAAGAGTGAATGCAGGGAATATGGTAAATGGTGCTCTGCACGCCTTTATGAATAGCCAGATGGTGTCTCAAAGGACCAGACTGGTAGTGAAAGTTGGGTATGGCAGAAGAAATAGTGTGATAAGAGCACGTTGTGGTATAAAAGAAGACGTAGTGACTAGAATTTAGAAAGGTATGCTTAAATAGTTTGGGCATGTAGAGAGAATGAATGAAAGGAGACTGACAAAAAGGATTTATGAGTCAAGAGTGAATGCGAAAGTTGGAAGGGGAAGACCAAGGCGAACGTTCCTGGACCAAATCCAGGACATTTTAAATAACGGCCAGGTCAAGAGTACTCTAAACCGACGAACTTGTATGAAAGGTTTAATGAGAATGAAAGAAGCGAAGGAGATATGCAAGGATCATGGCAAGTGGAAGGACGTGGTCTCTGCCTACCCCGAAGGGAATGAGGCGTGATGCTATTTATGTATGTAAGTAGTAGTTTCCTGTATATTGCAAAAGATTTCTGTGTATTGAATTTGTACTTTTGTCCACAGAGCACTTAACGGCGTTATCGTACCAGTCGCAGAATAAAACAGCAATATTTTTCTCCCAGCTATATAAAAGTCACGCGATACGAACGCACACCCCATTAGTAACTCTTTATGACGATATAAGGACACTCCTGAAAACAAACTTAAACGAGGACAACGGAGAGGAGCTTGGCAGTCCTTCCCCGAAAGATTTGGCCATAAGCACGAGCAAGTTTTTTCGGGAAGTGTTCCCTGTGGTTTATCAAAACCTTCTGAAATTAGATACAAAGCAATTCACGCCGGAGTACGTAGCTTGTTTAAAAGATGCCTACAGCGCTGTTCAACCATTTGGAGACGTTCCTCAACAGGTAACCGTTGTATTATTACTTTTTATTTAGGATAGAGTCTAATCTTTCTTTATATACTACCACAATTAAGTCTGTCAACAGTGTGGGACGCACTGTCACAAAATGTATAAATCTCCAGCAGATCTTCGTCATCCTTAGGTAGGACACCCGATGATGGTCTACGCTATCCCCTTTAGGATATCCTTGTCCTGGGTGATACTAATATAACGGTTAAAGGCAGAGCCAAGAAATCCGCGAATCAGGTCTTGCTACCCTATCTTGCAGGCGAGCATTCCACTTGTTAGCTATCTATCAGCTATTATCTTCAAGATTGTTTTCCGTTTTCTTATTGGCTTCTATATACCTTGGTCATCATCATTCTTTTCGTACGCTGCATTGCTAAATATAGTGCCTTCTTTGATATGCCTTAGTGGCTGCATGATCGAACTGCTACCGTCATTGTCTATCCTCGGTTTATTTTAGGCCTTCGAAATCGCAAGGCTCGTTATCCCCTTAATATGGACTGACCAACGAGTAGGTGAGTGACCCCCCAGTGTTTCCCTTCGATCTTCTTCCACAACAATTTCTACAGGTTATCTGGCTGTCTGACTTAGATGTGTGAAATGTGAAAGTAATGTTGAAAGGAGAGTGATTGCAGGGAATATGGCAAATGGTGCTGTACACGCGTTCATAAATAGCCAGATGGTGTCTCAAAGAACCACACTGGCTGAAAAGTTGGGTATGGCAGAAGAAGCACAAAAATAAAATCAATGCGGTAGAGATGAGAGCGTTGTGAAATATGAGTGGATTGAAACTGAGTGACAAAGTAAAACATAGTGTGATAAGAGAACGTTGTGCTATAAAAGAATATGTAGTAGATAAAATTGAGAAAGGTATGCTTAGGTGGTTTGGACACGTAGAGAGAATGTAGGAAAGGAGACTGACAAAAGAGTTTATGAGTCAAGAGTGAGTGGGAAAGTCGGAAGGAGAAGACCAAGGTGAATGTTCCTGGATCAAATCCAAAATATTAAATAAGGTTTAATGAGAATGGAAGAAGCGAAGAAGACATGCAAGGATCGTGGCAAGTGGAAGGACGTGGTGTCTGCCTACGTGTATGAAGCGTGATGCGAGTATGTATGTAAACATAAGCACGTCGGGTAGCTCCCCTAAGATATAAGCTAGCGACCCTAATTTACATCTCATTAACAGAAGTTCTTTTCCACAGTTGGGGGCATCTTTATCACAATCGCTGGAAGCAGCTAGGGCTTTACTCCAAGTCCTGGTGGTTGGAGCAAGTGCGCTTACGACGAGTGCGCGTGTGCTGGCTACTTCCAACGAGGAATGTTCCACTAAGTTACTCCAAATGGGAGGCTGTTCCCGTTGCAAAGGCTTCGACAGGAGTCCCTGTAGGAATTACTGCTTAAATGTAGCGAGAGGGTAAGCAGAATTTAATACATACCTAAGAATATACGGTGAGATGGTGATATTTGTCAATGAATGTGTGATATGAAGCGGAGGAACCCTTGAATTTGTAACTTTAGATTTTAAGTCTGGTCTCTTGGTTACATTCTGGGCAGGGCAAATTTAGTAAATTAAAATTTATTATTTAACTGAGTCTGGACTGGTGAGAGGTTTTGACCATGGCTGGTGGCCTCCCAGCAAGACGTTCTGCCATGCAATAGAATTATGATCCGACTCGATGAGAACCTCATAAGAAGTAAACTACCTCTTACAATGTATCGTCACTTATTATCAAGTGAGATTACCATCAAACACTACCTCGTGCGTAAGACTGACTACAGGTGAGGTCTTCGTATTGACAGGTGTATAGGATCTCTGGTGGTAGAGCTGGATGCCCCATGGGCTGGTTACGTGGAAGGTGTTGAAAGGCTTTCCAGAGCTGAAGCTGATGCAGCCCTGAGAGCTTTAGATGCAAAAGTATCCGCAGCTATTATGCATGCCCTCGAGAACCATGTCATCTTGGAGAAAAAGGTTAGTGACTCTTTAAAGGATACCGAAGTCAAGTTACAGACACTTTATGTTGATTGTGCTTAGATGTCGATCACGGGACTCTTGCAAAAGAATATACATCTCTAACTTTATAAAATATATACTATTGAAGATCCAGGCTGGTTTAAGTAGATTCTCTTAGGGCTTTTTTTGCGCTGGGAAATGCTTCTACGCAATTACCCTGACCAGAATGGATCAGGATTGTGGGACTCAGCGAGAGAGAAGACTTGGCAATACCCACTGAAACCCAGCGGAACCCTCTTTATCCGTAAGTGAGACACCAGAGGTTCAGCTTGTGCATTCGTCCCTGGTCCCCCAGATGAGTCCGAGGACTGTATTTTCTCGAGGCTTGGGAAATATTTATTTTATATAGATTATAAACAATCTTTGGTTGCTTTAAGATTTAATGTAGCTGTATAGACTAAATATTAATAATAGTTTGACCTAATCTAAATAAATGTACTTATGTTATGCGAGTATGTTTATAGACTCACTCTGTTCTAGAGTTCTTGCAAAAATACCACTGTATTGTCACAGCACTTTCACTTGCCCAAAAGCTTTCGTTCTTTTAAGTCTTCCCTTTATTTTGACAACATCCACAAGATTACCAGCTTCAGGATTCATTTGATGATGAGCGACATATGCGGCCGTACAAAAAACGAAAGTAGTTACATATATTTGTCTCGCTCTCACCTTACAACAGTACCATGTTTGTTAGAGTGAGAGAAATAACATGTCACTAGCAGACTGAAACCAAAACGTGTTAATAATAGGAATTTAAATGTTGCTTGTCAATCATCTGGACGTTTTGTTATTAAAAACAATATTTTACAAAGTGACCGTTACTAACGGTGCGTGTGTCGCGTCGAAAGTCGTTAAGATTTTTTGAACTGAGAGTGTTTATTAATGATTATTTTTGTTTTTGATTTAATACGTGATGTGAATAACAATGAAAACTCTTAAGGAAAGTTTTAATTTTTAAGATATGAGCCTATAAATACAAGACGGTCTTTTTTCACTATCTCAAATTTTAGCGCAACATGACGCAACGCGAAAGTCGTAATTTAATAAATAAAAGATAACATTGTATATTTTAACTATTAGCAAACATAAATATCATAAACATTTAAGTCCCAAGAGCCACTTTAGCGTCCTTCGTCCCGCAGGTACCTGCGCAAAAACGTCTGTGCGGGGTGGGGCAGGTGACGGTTATTTTCATTAAAAAGCGCGGTCAAGGGATAAAGTAGCTTTACTAAAACTCAAGTTATTGAAATAAAACTACATCCATGTGGGACTTGAAATCCCCCGCTTAGAGCCTGCTAGTTTAATCTGATTGAAACTTTGGTGCGTTAAACAAAATAATTTCCATTTAATAAAAGTCCGTCGCTTGTTAAATAATTGTTCTAGTAACTGAGCTAATTGTCGCTTAAACTTTTGCCAGAATGTCGCATTGAGAGTCGTAACACGTTCCGAGTGTAGTCGAAGCCAACTCGAAACTTTGAACAACTTCCAAGTTTTAAGTTATGCCACTGCTTACATACATTTGGGAATGCTCAACGTGTTTGCGAGTGTTATATAAATCGTATTATCATAATAATATTAACGTAATTGAAGTTTAGTAGTGTGATAAGAGAACGTTGTGGTATAAAAGAAGATGTAGTGACTAAAATTGAGAAAGGTATGCTTAGATGGTTTGGGCATGTAGAGAGAATGAATCAAAGGAGACTGACAAAAAAGATTTATGAGTCAGGAATGAATGCGAAAGTTGGAAGGGGAAGACCAAGGCGAACGTTCCTGGACCAAATCCAGGACATTTTAAATAACGGCCAGGTCAAGAGTACTCTAAACCGACGAACTTGTATGAAAGGTTTAATGAGAATGAAAGAAGCGAAGGAGATATGCAAGGATCGTGGCAAGTGGAAGGATGTTGTCTCTGCCTACCCCTATGGGAATGAGGCGTGATGCTATGTATGTATGTATAATTGGAGTTACCTAACGACTTCTGCATACAATTATATTAATGTACATACGTTTTTGTCGCAGGGTAATATAAAAAGTCGGGTATTTGCGAAAACACTGTGACCAATGTTAATGGACACTAATCAAATCAAAAATTCGTTATTATACGATTTTACAACACATTAGTGTCGTCAAATATCGTTTTTATTTTGGGTGGGATCCAACGCTTCAAAAATCCCTCCAGGTTCAGTGGACTGTATTTCGTCGTTGGATTCATCGCAGCATTCTGCGGGGTACGGGCCTCGGGAATTCAGTAATTCGGGTCCATCCTGGTCAATTCCGAGGGGGGAGGTGTTCCGAGTGTTGCTGCTACCGCGTCATCTACGCCGCTATTACCTACGGCTGATAGTGGTGACAGCAGGAGCTCACGAGGCAGAGGACGCCCAGTGTTTGTCGTTGTTTGGTACTGGCTGGCAATGCCGTGGAGATGTGTATGCGGAGAGTTATCCGCCAGGCGAAACATACTCCTCGCAAGCTGGCGGACGAACACCTCCACGGTGGGCGTCCTGATATCACGATAGATAACTTCGTTCCTGACGTACCTCGGAGCTCCTACTATCAGACGTAGGATGTTGTTCTGCTGGACCTGCAGCTTTTTCTCTGATATCCTGAGCAGAAGGAGTACCAAGCAGGGGCCGCATACGTCAGTCTAGAGCGGACGTAGGCTCCATAGACCTTCATTATAGTATTGGTTCTTGGTAACTTCGGTTACTGAGATTTTGTTTATTATTTTATCGCACACATAATTCAGGATATACACTATTGACACACACATGCACACACGCACACACACACTCGCACGCAGAAATACACACACACACACACACACATAAACATGTGCGTTTTAAATTTTAAAGTAAACCTTTTTGAAGTAAAACTTCTTTAAGCGCATGACGGTAATTTTTTTACGAATAAACGCTTGAGTAGCGTCACGAAGATGTGCAGCGTGATTTATGCTAATTCGATTGAAGGTTAAGTAGTTTTAATATTTACAAATAACATACATGTGGCATTTTTAAATCATTTGTATTAATTTTCATGAAATTCCTAACATATCTATCCTATTTCTCGGAAATCTAAAGTTTTACGTTTGTATAAATATAAACAAGACTTCAACATTAGTTTGCCAACGAAGTTTCGCTTCTGACATGTGTACTTTGCACGTACGCACAATTAATTCATTAAGAAATAAATTGAAATTGCAAGACACATACCATTGACATTGACACACACGCTAGCACGCACGCACGCATGGACGCACGCACGCGAACGCACGATCTTTGGTGCACATTTGTATGATAAAATAAATGTAAAATTCCTAATTGGCATTAAGTATATTTCATTCCTTTTTAAAAAGACTGTGTTTATTGTAACATAAAGTAACTTGTTTTAATATCCTGCGACATGCATGTTATAACAGCAATTATTATAACCTGTTTTTTAATGCAACAACTCGCTCGGAGTGTTCCTACGAGTTTATAATGTTAATTATCACACAAATTACACTTTTAAAAACAACTATGTACATACTCGTGTATAAGAAATGCGCATGGTTTACTCAAGATATACCTTCGTATTTATTTTACTCATCACTTTATGCTCAATGTTACGAAATCATCTCATAGCCACTTCCGATGACGGTTACAAATACTCCATTGGTTCTATTGTCGATTTTAGGACCAAATAAAAGGCATCATATCGTGTTGACTCCGCCGATGTTTGTACGAATTAGTCTGCCTTAAAGAAAGAAAGAAGAAAGAAAAATCGTTTATTCGAAAGTGGTGTAACAAACAGCATTCTTATATATATATAGCATTACTATCTGTAACACCACCTTGAATGGGTTTACAGCTCAGCATATTGTCATGTGTTGTAGAACACACGACGCTGATTTTCAGCTGAGACCCCGGTGACGCCACAGCATATTTAATTTAAAACTAAAAAGGCACATTCACGTTTACAAACTATATAAAGGAATATTTGCAATACAAAAATAACACNGCTGCTCCAGTGCGGATTGGCAGGCATAGTACACAAGTGCACTCTCTATTCCTTCACTCTCGTAGTCCGATGTGACGGCAATGCGACACCACCGGAAAGAGATCAGGTGCAGGACCGACGGCTTAACGTGCTCTCCGAGGCACGGGGGTTGATCACACCGCCAACTTCCCAACTTCGGGCAAATATTGAGAAAATCTTAAATATAAAACTCAATATTGATATTTGAATTTGGCCCGATCCGGGACTCGAACCCAGGACCTCATGTCTGTAGTCGAACATACTAACCACTAGACCAATGAGGCATAAGTACATAACATAAAAACAAATATGAAAAGCCTTTTAATTCCCACGAATCTTTTAAATTGTCCAATGGATTTTAAAGTTGTTTTTAGCAGGAAGATATATATGTCGGAGAAAAAGAGAGAGAAGGAAGGATAAAGCATAGGGCCGTAGGGTTCTCCGCCGACATCGTCATGAATGCCATCCATAATTCTTGTGGCCGTAAGTAATGTTGGTGCAATTAAACACTTTATTAATTAACTCAGATTATAATGTTCCCGATATTAATTTACACAAACTGATTAATAATAATAGCTAGGAACGCGACAGTTTCAATAGTCGACTGCTCCGGCTGAACGCCAATCGAGAACTGCCGAGAGACGCGCCGGACGGCCACTTATTAACTCTGTCCCACGCCGATAAACAGATGGTACCAGCGATCCGCAGACTATTGCACTCCGATATATATAATACATATATGTCGGAGAATAAGAGAGAACGGAGAAACATAAAGCACAGGGGCGTAGGGTTCTCCGCCGAAATCGTTATTAATTGGATCTATTATTTAATTTCTTATTCTGTGGGCGTTCGTGGGTAATGTTGGTGCAATCAAACACTTTATTAATTAACTCGAGTTATAATGTTCAACCACGTAATGTTCCCGATATCAATTTACACAAACTCATTAACACTAATAACTAGGAACGCGACAGTTCCAACAGTTGACTGATCCGGTCGAGCGCTACTCGACAACTGCCGAGTGACTCCCGCCGGACTGCCACCGTTGACTCTGTCCACGCGGATAGATGGCGCCAGCGTTCCACAGAAATCTGCCCTCCGACATATATATCATAAAACAGAAAATCTGAGAAATACATAGATTTGGAATGTGATGTGCGGAACATATCTTCGTGTGCTTAAATCACCAACGCTGGCTAAACCTTACGAGATAGATCAAATTCATGTCCTACAGAGTTGTAAAGGTAAGTAGCAGCCTATTAACGTCCCACAGTTGGGCACAGGCCTCCTCGCTCACATGAGGGTTCTACAGAATTAACAGGTATAAATTTATCTCTAAACAATAACCCACAGTAGCCCATTTTATCTTTTACATATAACAAAATCATGTGTTTACCGAGCTATTTTATAGAATACAGCGGCATTCCATAATGAATCAGATACATTTTATATTTCATAAAGATCAAAACTGCCCGTAACAGCATTTCGTTAAAGTGACAAGGCCGATTTGAAGTAGTAGCCGTATCAACCACTAGTTGACATGATGCCATAATTCTGTCTCAACTCGTTCAATCAGAAATATAAGCATGCCTTTCTTTTTAACTTATAATGTTTACTATCTATTTCGCCTCTCGTAACTGTCGTAAAATATGGGTAGAGGCAGACAACAGAAAAACCAAAAAAGTAACAAAATGGCCGTTACTAACGGCGCGTGTGTCGCGTCAAAGATCGTTAAGTTTTATTGTGTTCTTTTATAAACTGTGTTTATTAGTGATTATTTGTGTTTTTGAATATATAAATGATGTGAAAAACCATGGAAACCCTTGAGGTAAGTTTTCATTTTTAAGATATGAGCGTATTTATACAAGACGTTAAATCTTCCCTAGCGCAAAAATCTGAATGGGGTAAAAAATCATCGTACACTTCAACCCCTCAAAGACCCAGGTTTTGCGCATTCACTGCGAAAAAAACCGCCTTCGACCCCTCACTCCACTTCCAGAACACTTCTCTCACAGTGTCCGAAAGCAATAGCATTCTTGGAGTCGACATTTCGAATGAAGTCCAATTCCGTGATCACTTGGAAGGCAAAGCAAAACTTGCTCCCAAAAAACTTAGGGTTCTTAACAGAGTTAAACGATTCTTCACAGCCAAAAATTGTTTACTCTTGTATAAAGCCCAAATACGGCCACACTTAGAATACTGCTGCCACCTTTGGGCTGCTGCACCCCAGTATCAACTCCTTCCATTTGACCGGATTCAAAGTCGGGCAATTCGAATTGTCAGCAACCCCAACTGTCCGGAGAGAGATCAGGCGCAGGACCGACGGCTTAACGTGCTCTCCGAGGCACGGGGGTGGATCACACCGCCAACTTCCCAACTTCGGGCAAATATTGAGAAAATCTTAATAGAAAACTCAATAT